>VYZW01009438.1:48537-94858 GCA_013401315.1 Balaeniceps rex | reverse complement strand
ATACAGTAAGGATAATAAGGCTGCACCTCTGTAATGTAGAGGTCTGTTTTGCTTAAAGAACTTCCTCTGCAGAAGGTAATGTCTGAGAAGAGCCTAGCTTGACTTTCAGGTCCCTCAGGAGTTCTGCTGAAGAGATGTATCTTGTAAGTGAAGTTTGTCATCATCCAGACTGTAAATATAGTTGTTTGATTGCAAGTTTGAGCGTTTTCTTTCAGCAAAGAGTTCAGTTCTAATTCCTAAACTTTTTGTCATTAATTCTGCCCTTTGAGCACTTGTGTCATACGCAGCACTAAACAATTGACTCCCTATTTTAATAATATGGTCTCTCTAATCACTGAAACAAATGAACAGAAGTAACTTTCAATTTAATTTTGATCCTTATCTTTCAGCTTGCTTAAACTTTCTAATCCTGTGCCTTTCCAGCATCAACAGCTCTGTGCCTAAAGGAACGAAAATTCATAGACATATCTGGATTGGAGGAGCTTATCTCTTTAACATAATACCTGTCATATTAGTAAGCCTAAAGTTATATATACTCAGATAAGTATACATTTTTATAGGCAAATTTTAAAATATTTGAAAATTAATCAAATAATGTCTTTTTCTGATAATTTATCCCCTAATCTTATATGAGGAACTGTTGGAAAGAGCTAAATATGTGGTAATTAGCCTAATATCTAATCTAATATTGCATCATTATTTTAATACGTGGCAAAAGTTGCATGCTAAATTTTCTTCCGGCATTTCAGAGGGGCTTGTTTATAGGATTTACAGAAGGAGAATGAAGGGCCATGCAATCAATGGCTTTGTAGCTGAGAGAGAGTCACCATGAGGTCACTGTTCGACAGATAAATGATGAATTTTTAAGGGTGATGCTTTATTCTGTAACCTTTTGACTTTAGAATTGCCCTTGTAACAGAAAGCCATGAGCTTCAGCAAATAAGTGAAATGTGAAAAACAGAAAACAAGGCTTATTATTTGACCTGCTTGTTAGGAAAAGCTTCTTCTGTGTGCACAGTGAGCCTAAGTAAATCCTTGAATTGGGATTGTTGTTTTCTAACTAGCATCAGAAAATAAAGCTCGCATCATGTCAAACTCATCCTAATGACTAGGGTTCTTCATGTTCATGTAAAAGATGCACAGTTTGACCACAACCATGAGGTAATATACAGTAAATAGAGGACGATGTTAGAGAAGAGATCTTGCTGACAGGAATNAAAAGGATAGTGTCTTGCCAGGAAGAAATGTGGATAATGTTTTGCTTAGAGTGATAAATATTCACACACATATAATAAAGCCCCAAATGCCAGAGATGACTTCTCTTTTGTAGTGCCTCAAGAAACCCTAGGCCACCCAAGGTGATGGCCAGCCCCTCCTCCTATAGTCCTGCCAGGCGCTGCACTCCTCACATCCCTGGGACTAGGGTCCCTCCGGCTTTCTTTTACCATTTGTAAACTTTGGTCATTTTCAAAAACAGCCCCTGGTTTCAGTGTGTCCCCATTTTTTTCCTGCCCAAATCTGAGGATTAGTCCATCTTGAGGCTCTCATCTAGAAACAGGGAAGGCTGATGGCTACTAGGGAGGCTAACAGGGCTTCCCTGCTTTTGTCTTCGTTCTCTGAGTCTCAGCACTTGTATTCCCCGTGCAGCCCGGGGTCCTCTCTGGCCTCTCAGACCTGTCTTTCACGCCGGTGTCATGCATGCCTGAGAGGTGAAATAGGAAGTCCTAGTGATTTCACTTGGTATTTTTGGTGTCCAGCATCTTCAGTGTCCAGTATTTTCAAAAGTCGGTCATTGCATAGAGAAAGAAAGCAGGGGAGCCAAGATCTCCCCAAAGGCTGAGCAGCAACAGGGAAGAGCAGGTTGAAATGGAACATTTCTGTTCTGCTAAGCAATTCCGGTATTTCAAAATTCTTTGTCCATCACTGGGAAAAAAGCTACACATACTGAACTCCTCTGCAGAAAATGTATTTCCACCCCCTATGAATAATTAAGAAAAACTAAATTATATGTTTCCTAACTAGCTAACTATATATTTCTGAGCAATTGTTTTCCTTGCTTCTTACTGAGCTGCTCCTAGAAGACCAAAAGCCTTTTCATTCTTGTAGATGTTAGCTAAACATCTCCAAGCTTCTGGAAACTGGAGAATTGAGATATTGGAAAACTTTGGCTACAGCCTGGGTTTCTGGGCTCCCAAACATGCTGCAGGAACCTTAAAACTTTGTGGGCTGCTAAGTCTGTGGTCCCATACAGAGGGACCACTACAGAAATCTCAGCCCTGGAAATCTAGGTTCCAGTAAGCAGGAAGCAAAGCAGTTTCCAGTGGCCTCCTTTTTTTAGCAGAGGTTTGTCTAAAGTCATATATTTCTGCAAAACATTCAGCTATTGACAATTTGACACACTTAATGGAACAGGAAACCAAACCCAATGTTGTTTGGAAATTCCGAGACATCTTTATACCTTGCCTGGCTCAGGATGGAAAACAACTACCAATGCCCGCAAAATCAGAAACCGATTTTTGAAATCTTGTTCATGATGGTAATGACTCGGTTTCCCTATCTGTAAATTGTGAATAGATCTTCTCAGAGGAACATTGTTCCTCTTAATCTCATTAATATCTCAGGAGTGTTTGAGAGTCACTAGATGTGCAAAGAATTTCACTTCTCATGCCTGCAATGGGCAATGCATTGTTTGTCATGTTCTGTGAAGCTCCAAACCTCACTTGTCTGACTTAAGACTGCAGTTGGGCTGCTTTGATGTCTTAGGGAGATAGCCTAAACTCCCCAAAGTAGAAAATCAAGTTGAAACTTATTTCTTTCATGTGGTATCTTATGAATAGGTGCTGTGGGTGTTACATTTAAGTATACAAGGCTTGTACTTTTGGAAAATACCTTTAACACAGTCTGTGTGGGAGACAATGATTTCCCTGCAATATTTGATTCTCTTTTTCTCAACCAGTTATGTTCTTCTAAGAAGGGACTGTGTCAATGGGCATTTGTGAAAGTTGAAGTTAATGTTCTGTGCACAAGAGGGATGTGATTCCTTCTCTTCTGTTCTTAAGGATTAAGTGGTTACTCAGATAACCCAGAATCTCTAGGAAAAGACCTCAATTACATCAATTTTCCCTCCATCAAAAAGTAAAATTGGCTAATCTGTCAACTGCGTTAATACAAAGATCCTATATGATTTGCTGCTAAACAGTGTGAAGACAACAAAGGGGGAAAGGCAGCACTCCTGTAATACTTCTAGTTACCAAATTCTCTGCAAATTGTCCAACATGCTAATTTCTTTAAATGTGATAGGAACAAGCTCTTCCTCTCTGCCTGTCTGTACCTTCAGGTTGTAAATGCAAGAGAAGCATTGCACCTTTTTCTTTTCTGCAAACTCGGCTTCCTCCCAGTCCCTTCTGATGGAAGTCTTTGGGCAATATGATATATAAATATTTATTGCTCTGCCATAGAAAAGAGTTTCTTTCTCTTCCCGGGGGCATTGCCTCCATGAAACATTATGAGTTCTGAATATTTTACTGCATGGTAACTCCAGTTCCACCTCTCTTCATTATACAGCAGCTGAACATTACATTCCTCCTCAGGGATGCTGAAGTTTTCTCACTTTCCTGAGGCATGTTTTTCTGGAGTCACACAAACTTTTTTTTACTAACTAGAGGATATAAACATCAAAGTGCCAACAGACTAAATGCCAAGTATCTAAAGTTGGCCAAAGTGAGCAAACTATCTTAAAGATCTGTTGCAATGAAGTTTGTAGTTACATAGAGCTCTGTTTCACTGTACACTCAACCAAGTCAAACAGACTTACAACAGAGACTTTTGCTGCAAAAAACAAAGGCTGCTTTCTGACTAATGAAGAACTTCCATACAGCTGTTGGAGCCTTTGAGACTACTGAATGGCTCCAATTTCTTCTGGGTAGGAGGCAGTGGTGCTACACTCACCTTTGCAAGCTTGAGAGAGTTTTACTGCAAGGAGGGCAATGAACGCTGTAGTCCTTGCTGCAGATTTGCTCAGATTCTATGGCTTTAAATAAACTCAGCAGGCCACTGTTTTCTGGCATGCCTCATAAATCTGCCTATATAAGTCTCAGTACATTCTGCCATCTATTACTCATGTCCATATTAGAGATAAAGTAATTCTCTTTGAACTTCCACTGCTGCCAAAAAGCTGAACATCATAATGCAGAACAAATACTTGTTCATGTTATATCCTCTTTATTTTTGTGTTTGACCCTTACATTATGTGGTGGGAAAAAGTTTGCAACTTCTTCTCTTGTTTTTGGAATGGCTTCCGCAAACTTTTTGAGCCCAGGTGGAAAGGGAAGAAACTGATTTGCAATGCTTCCTGAAGTGAGTAATGTCTTTAGAATAATGTTTTGGAACAATTCTTGCTCTTTTGCTATAAACAGTGGAGCAAACATGTGGCCGATTAAAATCAATTAGCTGCATTTGTAGGTGAATTAAAAAAATTGGTTGCTTACGCAAGCTTTAAATGAGGCTTTGCATCTTTGATACAAAACCTGCACTTCCCTAGATACTTTGCAATAACCTTCCCGTGAAAGTTCTTGTCTGGAAAGTTTCTTGCATAACTTCAGATTTCCTTTATTCCTCTCAGTTTGAGGACACCTCTCCTTTTCTCCAGGTCCAGTAGCCTCCAGAGGCTGATGATGGACATAAGAAAAGCAGGAAGTGCTGTTCAGGTACTGAAAATTTAATCTTTTCACTGTTGGGATCCATTTTAGAGGACTAGGCAAAGCTTCAGACATTTCCCTTGCTTGGGCCAGTGTACTTTCTCTAATTAGAGACGTAGGTTAAGTTATCTTCTCATTGCAGCAATTAACACTTGCAGTGACTGCCAGACAGTTTTGTAATGATTCAGGAAGAGCATCCAACTTCAGAGAAAGCTGTAGTGTTCCAGTACTTCTTTGTCAGAGATGAAAGTTCACATTTCAGCTAGGAACAAGCTGCTCCAGAATGCCATTAGACCATACTTACACATAGTGCATAGTGTGCTGTATATTAATGTTCTTGCTATAAATAAAACATTAAGTTTAACCCATACATCTGATTTTCACATCTAAGTATGCTTTATACAGCCTTGGATTACAGCTGGGCATGTAGACAAAAAGCATCATAGCAAAGCTAGACAATAGACTACTCCACTTAATTCTGTGTAAATGAATCTTTCCTGTAGCAGTTTGATGCCATGAAATTCACCCATTTGGCTGCCCTAGAAACACTGAGACTGCGTGTAGCAATGCTAATGAATAGTTTCAGGCACTTATTTACAGAACCTAACTGAAAAAAAAAATGTTTGTACCATTGTCATTTTTGTTGTATTTGAATGCTAGACAGCCTCTTGTCTCCTGTAGTCTCAGGAGCAACTCTTAGTGTCAAGTGATAGAAGCAGAGGTGCATTGCTTCGACACCCTGGCATGCGTGTGGTTGGTAATCCGCTTGGTGTTCCATGTTACTCTTCCTTTCAAGAGATTTTAAGAGGAATCGTTTCAGATACAGATAACTGTTGTCCTGCTTCTCCATGGATTACCTTTTTTAGCTTTTACCTTTACTCACTGTATGTCAGAGCATACTTCACCTCAAGTGCTTCACCTTTTAGAAGAGGTATGAACCATAATTAGGTGTTTGTGGCAGTAGCCTGCTGTTAAGCTATGTTTACACATTAAACTTTCAAAAATGCAAATATATAGCATGATTTTTATACCAGGACAATAGGCTGCATCACTTTTTATTTTCATTTTTTTCAGTGCAGCTTAAGACTGCTGGGAATCAGCTTGAACTAAATAAAGTTAACTTAAATAAGTGTTTACATACGTACTTGTATTGGTTTATCTGGATTGTTTAAAACCCTTACAACTCTCCATCATGGTCAAGGCTTCCATTAATCCTGTACAATCCCACTGAACTCTGTAGACATAAGTGAGAGCAGAATGTGGCCTATGACATTGTATTGGCAAAAACATCTATTTGAGAAAAGGATTGTTTCAAATAAATTCTACTGAAACTGAAACAAGTCATCTTTTAGTAGACACTGTTCTGGAAAACATTAGCCCCCAAAGAGACAAGTAAGTAAAGACAGGATTGTAACGGAATCATAACCAATGCTGCTGCAACTTGCCAGATGTATAGAATTTAGTAATACGAAGTGACAGCAGTCTTGAAATTCTAATGGTTTAAAGCTATCCACATTCAGAAACAGGTTGAAAAATAACAGAGCAAATTGATAGATTCATGTAAAAGTTCTGTCTGGAAAGAGTTATCCTGTTAAATGAAATATCATTAAAAGCCTCCAGCTAAGAAGAAGCTGAGTGATACCCAGTGTCTAACCACCTTTTAAAAATAAATCCTCTGCTTAGAACGGAAGTCAATGAACGTTGTTAATTCATGACTGTTGCACTGCATATTCCTAAATAGCTAGATTGTGTCCCTAATGCAAACAGTGGAGGGCATACAGAAGAGCTGCAGTAGTCAAGTCAGACAAACAAAATATGGATTAAAGTTTTAGCAAGTGGGCTAGAAAGAGCATAGGTCTCAGCCCAGCTAGATTCCAAAGACAGTAGTAAGACACTTTAATTACATGATTGATGTGGGCTTCAAAAGAAAGCACTGAATCCACAATGACCCCAAGGTCACAAGCATTATCTGAAGGATAAAAGAACTACCACAAATGGAAACTAGCACAGATGACACCTGAGACCTCTGCGCCAGTGAACTAATCAATAGCAACTCAGTTTTGTCTGTGTTAAGTTTAACAAAATTTGAAGTTACCCGTGATTAAATATCACAGAGGCAATTACACAAAACATCAAACTTCTTTGTAGGCTCTGCAGGGACTGAGAGGATATCCGAATATCGTCTGCATACAAATGACACAGCAAACAGGGCAGCTGAATAATGTTAACTAAGGGAAGTGTATAAATAGAAATCAAAATTGAAACCATAAGAGAATCACAGCCTTCCTAAAGAATGAATTCCCTCCAGCAGAAGTGAATTTTGTCAATACGTATAAAACAGCAAAGACAAACTAGTCCAAGCTCCCAAATGGAATTAAAGAAAGGCCTGATAAATAGTCACTGGAAAGTCAACAACTAGTAAAATACATAAGCTGTTAAGTAGTTTGAATATTTCATTCACCTTCATTAATACTTCTGGAAGCAGGAAGTCCCAGTGAAGTCAATGGCTGTATTTCATTTAAAAGGAATAGCTTAAGCTATGTAGATGTATTAGTGATGTGCTCGGCCTTTCTCTGTAGGCATCAGTAGTATTGTTGAATTGCCATAATGCTCTAATATGGGAAGACAATTGCCGATCAATGATATTGTCTCTTGAAAGGCAGTGCTGCAACGACTTCCATCGTCTCATCTACCTTTGGAATTAGAAAAAGGCCAGGCACAGATAGAAGTGGAGTTAGGTCGTTGTTGAAGAAGTGACAGTAACTTTGTGCATACATTCAAGCCAGATGGAAGCTCAACTTGACAGGGAAAACATCAGGACAGGAATAAGAAAAACAAGCAAAGGTCCGCGAGTGGGAGAATTTCCAGACAAACTGTGGCAATAGCCAAAAATATCTAGGCCCTTTCCAAAAATTAACGTGGGAATTAATAATGATTTATGACTGTAAAACTGACACTGATTAAAGCAAGTTTAGCAGCATCCTTATCACTTAGATTTGATGCTATTACAGCTAGCTGGAAAGAACATACAAATTAGCCAGAAAAGGACTTTGAGCTCACAGACGAGGTTTTCTTTCCGATGATGTTTGCATTTCTTGACCATGTTAGTGCAGGATCTGGGCCAAAAGCAATCACAATGGAATATGTATAGAGGTTGAAAACTTACTAAATCCTAGAGGGATTGCAAGGAAGGACAGTAGCAGAGTTCAACAGAAGGCATTGCTGTAAGACTACAGCTTAAAATGCTCTCTGAAGTAAAAAAATTCAGAATATCAGCTACCTAAATAGAAACCTGCATGTAAAGGTTTGCTGGGTTTTTACTGTGCTTTTTTTTTTTCCCCAAGAGATCTAACTGATCGCAAACACCGAGAAAATAAATGCAAAGACAGTTGTTCCCAAAATCAGTTCTTGGTTTCTGATAAGTCGGGACAGGGAGGAGGGATCAACCATGGACCATATGTTTCCTCCGCCACCTTGATTTAGTGGCAAAAATTGACCTTTGCTCTTCGGTTCAAAAGTCCAGGCCTTCTGTGAGCTTACATAATTAGATGTCAGCTGCATGGCAATAACGTAATGAAACTCAGGTGTGGATTTAGCAGGACAGCCAAGGGGGATGTGACCTCCTTCTCTCCCCCAGTTCCCCCCTCTCCCCTGCTCCACTTTATGCATGCTGCCAGCCGGTGCTCTGAGGCCCATCCCCACGCTAGCGCCAGGAGCGGGGCGCCTGCTGCCAGGTTTGGGTGGTCCTGCTCTAAGTCCAGTCAGGAGGCAAAAGTGGCCCAGACTCTGCGGGAGAAGCCACGATCCAGGGCTTAGCTCTCCTGTTTAGATCAGGTAGTGCCTGCCCTTGAAACAGTGCTATCAGCTCCTGGTGCCTGCGGGGTTCAGGACTGAGATTAGGTGCAGGAATGGGCTCAGAGAGCCTGGTGGGACTCAGAAATACTTCCCAGCTCCAGGCACGCATTGCAGTCATGTTCCAAGTATTGAGGGGAAACATTAAGTGTTTGTTTCCCATCTCTGCCCCCATGGTCTGATGCCCATAGAAAGGAAACTCCAGAAGGTGCGCAGGCTACAAGGGGGCTCAGCTTGCTCAGGTCAGGTCCCACATCTGGACAATCCGTTCTTGTGGAGATTCAGTCATGGTGGCCTAAAACTTCAGTCTGTGATCCCACTTGAGTAACAAAAAAACAAGATAAAGAATGAGTAACTCGACCAAAACCTAGCTACATTTTGCATGTAAAATTGAGTGGTTTGGACAGTAAAGACTGAGAGAAACCCATTCTACATCCTCTTAGTTAGAAACTCCTGCACAGAAGAAGAAGATCCTAGTTCTACTACTTGCTTGCAAAGGAATCTAAACCTGCATCACCTCTAGACTGGGGAATAGTCTAGCTGCATGTGTACACGGTTAGAAATATATCCTTATTATAACTATTATAACTAGTTACAAGGATCACCACTGCTTCCTCTAGTTTTTTATACAATTCTCCCTTTGTTTTCAGTTTTGGGGTTGGTTTTTTTCGTTGTTCTTTTGCCTTTTTTTTTTTTTTTGTAACAACATCAGAAATGCAATTATAATATTTTCATCTGAGTTTTAAAAAAGGTATAATTTGACTGGAAATGAATAATTTTAGATCTACAAAAAACTTGAGAGGAAAATGACCATGAAGCAAACAAAACCTGTCAATGATCCAGACAGCTCTGAGCACAAGCAACAAAAAAGAAATTCACCTGTCCACCTTGGCAGGGATTTTCTTAACTCCTTTGATTTTCTTAAATCTTGAGAAAAGTGAGTCCCTTCTTTAAGTCCCTGTTGGCTATGTGATATACAAAAATAGCTCTTAACTCTTTCCTGAAAGCTTTGTCAGGCCACTAATTCTTTTATAACATCTCAGGCTTTCTACAAGGCATAATACGTAAAGCAGAGGTTATTATTTCACATTGTCTACTTACCACCAGTTATTACAAGGACAAAATCCATCGTGGCCCTAGAATGACCTCCTCTCTAGTCCTACTTGATGATGCCCTGCTTTATGGTTAAATATTATTTAGGTCAGAAATAAGACATACAAATACTGGTATTCATACAACACTTCTAAATTTTTTGCACACCACTTTCACATCTCTAGATTTGGAATTTCAAGACATTTAGGCTTCAGAAAGTTGAGAATTAAGCTGCTCTGTTTTGTAAATCTGGGAGAAATAGTCTCTGCTTGTTTTCACCAATATTAATATACTTATATCCCTACTAATACTCTACATGTGTATCTTTGATCCTATGGTCAGGATTGGCGAGTTGATTACTCTTCAATGGGAGCAGTTGATTTGGAGTTCTTATTTCTCTTTTTTCTAGGTTTTTATATTTTTGGGAACAAATCCACATACAAGATTCCTTTAAAAACTGTATTGCTTGAGCAGAAGTCATACAGGTGATGTCTGCCAGGTCTAGCTGCAGTGGTCTGAGACGTAGCAGCCCAGCTGTACCCCCAGCCTGCAGATGACTTATCACTTATAGCAAAGGATGCAAAAGCAAATATTTGCAAGTTCTCCATTGGCAGCAGTTCACAGTCCAACATAGAGGAGGCAAGCAGCGTTGAGCATTGACAGCTCAATGACAGGTATCATTCCCCTAAGCCATAAATTCAGTCTTAGGTTTTCTACTACCATATTAAAACTACCATAAAAGAAAGGACTTATCTAGTACAAACTCATTCTGGCAGGATTGCTGTACTGAAAAGACCCTGGCATGCTACCTTTCTCTATCAGCATGGCCACAACAAGGTCACAAGCTTTTTTGCCCCTCCATCCTTATCCATTTTTCACCCAAAGTTCTTGCCTACCCTTTGGTGCAGGCTCCAGAGCCCTGTAGCATCTCTTTCTTCTTGGACACTGGCATCTACATGTATCTACATGCAGCAATTACAGCAGATGCCATTGCAGTCTAGCCAGGACCAAGCCCCACGCCAAAACCAGCTGTATTGGACACCTATACACATCAGCTGTGCTGGGAAAAGCTTAACATTTTCCTTCCTTGCCTTGGAGAAGTTCTTGCAGAACACACCTGTGTGTGCCGCAACTATTTTGTTGGTCCGTGCTTCCCATTTTCTGCCTCTTGCCTCCTGTCTTCTCTACATGGTCCACAGTGAACAGAAAGCTGATGCCAAGCCTTGATGCAGCCGCATCATTTGCCCAGTCCTGCCAGGCATGGATACACGCTGTTGCTGCTATTTCTGTCGCTCAAGGAAGAGGCAAAAATAGTGCATGGTACTTGTAATGCCAAGATTCCCAGGGCATTTTGGCCTGCCAGTGGCATGGTACTTTTTATGAAGCTATTTCCTGGGTCACCAGTTGACCTTGGAAATGGAAAGCTGGCCCTGTCTAAGTGAACTGCCCCAAAATATTCCTGCTGTGCGGCAGGGCTGGTGTCCTGGTATGCACAGGGCAGATAAGCAGGCAGCTGTCTAGGATACCAGTGACACATGCTGGCAGAAAATCACCACTGCATGCTTTTGCTAATTTGGCTATGCCTCATACTGATTTCTAAACTGGCTTAAATCTGCCTTGCCTGGTGATCCAGCAGGTTAAGGCTCTGACACCCGTATCATGGAGCCATGGCTGTTAAGGGCCGCTGCAAGAGCTTCCAGCGGTTTCTCCTCCCAGCAGAACTGACACCTGACTTTTAGAAGCTTTCAGTAATTTTTTCATAAGTGTAATACGTGTACTGGGCTGCTATTCTTTCTTCAAGTAACAGAGGTATCTTTCACAGGACTATTACAGAGAAACTGGTATCCTCCCTAGTAGTTAGGTTAGTTAATACTCTCCATGATAAAGTAGTCTTGTGATTTTTCGATTACGAATCTCTCACAGCTTCACTATTTGCTGTAAGGCTTTGATATACTGCAAAAGAGACACCCCCAAGCTTCAGGAGTTTCTTTTTTCTCTAAAACTCTCCTTTGCTACAGCTGAGCAAAAACTATTAAAGAAGTTCTTTCCTTGCATATGTACATCATATATACAAATTATAATTAATTTTAACCTTACCTTAAAATATTCCTAAGAAATAACACATCCAAATTATATAATTTCACTATAATTAAAATTGAAGCTGCAAAGTAAAGTACTCAAAAGTTGGAAAATGACACAATCAAGGTTGGCTGTGCAATCATGGTTTGTCTCTCTAGCGCATATGCATTCTGGTACTATTTGAAAAAGCTGTTTGAAGTTGTTGATCTTTCTTCTGACAGCAGGATCCCCTACACTGGGTAGCTGGCAGATCAAAACAGAATTTGCTTGGGAAATAGTGATTCTATCATCTCGTAATCTTCAAGTCTGGCTCTGTAGGGGAGGGGATGGACATTAAGAGAAGTAGGCTTTGAATTTTTGTTTGCTTGTTCTATATCTAATATTAATTACTCTGCTGGGGGATAGAATAATATTGCTTTGAAACATGTCAGTGCTATGGACCAACAGGTTCCAATCTCAGCCATACTGACTTGTCTGCCCACAGACTGTAAGCTCTGTCTTGACAGCTGCATACCCATCCTTTAGGCAAAATTTTAACCAAAAAAACCCCCAAATTCTAACCCCCAAGCCCTGTTTTCCACTGATCTTAGAAACCACATGGCATTTCATTAGAAATTTTCCTGTGATCATTGGCCAAAGCATATCATCTTTATTCAATATTTTTCTACCACTGACTACATGTATTGGTTATTTTCATTTAAAAGATTTGTATGCACCTACCATCATGGTATTTGGATGCATGACAGTACTATTCTCAGCTAGAAAAGAATCCAAATAGGACCAAAGGGAATATGGTGGAGCAGCCAAGACAAATTTTTATGTTTTAAATTTGTTACGTTTGTACATCTTTTGTTAGGGTGATGGTCTCTCAAGCCAGGCTTGCTGGCAAAACACACGATAGCCATGCAAATTGTAAAGCCTGGCAAAAGTGCTTCCAAATTAAAGAGTTTGAAATCAACAGAAAATAAATGTAGATCACATTCAGATCCTTAAAACAGCTGCAGTTGCAGAAACAAACCTGGGCATACCTTAAATCATAAGTCTTTCATTTCTCATTAAACATTAAGGACTATGATTGCTTATTAGAAAATAAGGGTGTACTGAATGCATTCTGAATGGCTTGGATGCATTACAACCACCAAGCCAACGTTAGAAACAAATGCAGGCCTTGTCATGTTTTCAGAAGACAAAAACCAGGTACGTCTGTGTTGACAATTTCAGGCGTATGAAAATTACCCCACAAATGACAGCTTTTCAAAAAAACATAACAATAATAAGGAATGTCTGCAGCAGCTAACTTGGGACCTGACAGCAACATGTGCATGTTTCTCCATGTGAAACATTTGTACTTTCTGCACTCAAGTGGATATGCTTGTGCCATGAATTTGAGGCACCCAAGGCCTCTGATTCCCATGACCTACTAACAGTCATGCAAAGCAAAGCACTTGTACAGCACAACAAATTCCTGTCTTCATATTTCCCCCCTGACAGCAGGGCCAGGGAGTTAGAGCTCTTGTGCTGCTTACAGGGCTTTTCATGCAGGAGTTATTCTCAAGGGGCTGTTTCCATAAAGTTTAAGATCCTTTTAGACAGAAGAGTGGTTGAAAAAAAAAGCCTTAGCATAATTGAGAATCCAGTTTGTTGTGTACCATGCAGAATGCTAAGACACCAAAGTATTTAAGAATTAAAGGTGTGAACAAATTTGTGTGTTAGATTTTGAGCATGGCTATGTTCCAGGAATGAAAAATAAGTATTGTCAGAGTGAAAATAAAGTGATGACCTATAAATAAAAAAAATCAGGATGTCTCAGAAATTGTTGGCCAAATGCAATGTAATAAGGATGGCTTCATTATGAAAGATGATATGCAAGAATGTTGAGAAAATCTACTCATTAGTCCACATAGGAAAATCTTTAGTGTTCTATAATTGATATCAAATGTTACTTAGCATTTGAACTCCTTCACTTGAGTTTCTAACAGGCACCAAGACAGTTTAATACTAACCACATCAATTGGCTTCAGCTACTGCTTTATAACCAAAAAACAGAACCGGTGCTGATGCTGTGATTAATTTTGCTATTTCTATGGGTATGAAAAAGGATTCTCCTAGGTATATATGCCAAAAAAAACAGGAAAAAAATTACTCTATGATGCAAACGGCTTATGGCAAGCATCTGACAAAAGAGAACATATAAAGGCAAGAGAGAACAAGGAAATCATGCTAAGCAATGGTCATAGCATATTAATAATCTAATGACTATCAAGGTAACCTTAATGGCAAGAGAGGGCTTAGATACGGACATGAAGTACAACAGTGGATATTAAATAGACAAGAACTACAGAAGTAGTGTGGCTGGATTTAGGGATGTATTGGCTGCAGTACTTACGAATTCCTAACAAAGTATCTCATGTTGGCATGAAGTGTTATCATATGGAGACAAATCTGGCAGAAGAAACATTAAGTGGTAAATAACTATCGTCATAAAGATACTGAGCAAAGGAGTTGCCAGTTTTGATCAGCTAGATCAACTTGGCCTACTGATAATGAAGAAGAAGTCAGAAGCACAACCCTCTAATTCATGCAAGACCACTCTTGAGGTTAAAGAGTTTGGCTTTCCATCCTGTACACAGACACGTCTGAGGGGGTCTGACATCAGCTGGGACTCTGTGAAGCTGCATGCATGAACCCTGTGGTTCACTCTGGCAAGAAAAGGGCACTTGGTCAGCATTGGATTTAAAAAGTCAGAAATGCACATCTATAAAATAACAGCAGGAAAACAGATTTTTGTGGTTGGAGATTCTTGGAAAGCAATCTACTGAGAGAGAACTGGAAAGAACATGGGACAAAGATTTTTTCTGTATGTCGTCAATAGGCTTAAAGGTTCAAACAGTTGCTAACTAGAAGCTTATTCAAAATGCTAAATGAGCCCATAACAATTCCAGTTTTTGAGTACCATTTGTACACTACTGACTGACCTATAAGTCCTGGCCTATTTTTTACTTCTGGCTGTATTAGGGCCAGCAACCACTCACACACGACTGGATCTGAGTGCATCTCAGCCAGTCTGAACTTCCACTGAGTTTCACTATAGACTCCAATTAGCAGGCATGGGGCAAAGCAGCTCAGTGATAGGATCATCCACACGCAGCCTGCGAACCCAGACATATGAGATCCACCCAAGGAAAAGGCCATTAATGGTGAATAACCAACCAATTTCTCCCTCAAGTTGGACAAGACTGGTTATGGAAGGAAAGAAAGAAATAAGGAGAGGCTGTGTAGGTAGGTGTCTGTGTTCTAGTTTCACGTTGGACAGATGCACTTCAAAGCTGTCTTTGATTTGGGTGAAGTCCAGCCTACTCTTTCCTTGCCTTCTCCAATATGCAGCTTCTTGGTACAGGTACACTGCATGAGTAGAGTCTCATGAAGTAGTGCTAAACCTAAGACTTCCCTTTCCCAAATCTCCAGCCACATGAGCAATTTGAGTTTGCTTTAGCCTCTCTGTGGCTACATAGCACTTAAAGCTCATAACACAAAGGCCTTTCAAAAGAGATTCTAGACTGATTGTTCTTTCTTTTAGTGCCATGAGAGACAGACAATAAATCTAGATAAAATAATGCAGGTCATCTATGTATCCCCATCCCTCCATTTCCTCATTTTCTGGAGGACTTTTTAGGCTGAGGCCCAAATTTTCCAGGTTCTTTCCTTTCTTCTCTCCCTCTTGCACGTGGCTCTCCTGCAGCCTGTGGAATCTCCTCTCATTCAGGAAACCAACTTGTTATTGTTTCTCATTCAGCTCTCTAAAATGGCTTCTCTGACTTTCTTTGATGGCTACCAGCCTCTTTTTCATATTGGTAGGTTGAATTCTGATCAGTTTCGTCATATAAACATAGCTCCCTGGAAACTGATCCACAGACTAGTAGCAAGCTCCCCTGAATTATTTTTATGAGCCAACACTTTTAATGGTAGTATTTCATACAAAATGGGCATCTTTGAGGGAGAAAAGACAGGGGAAAGAGATGAAAGAGCATGGGAGTAGAGATGGAATAGGGAGTACCTGGTGAGAAGTAATAAGAGAGCAGGAAAAAGAGAAAAAAACAAGAGAAAATAAATGCTCCTTTCCGCTTATTGCATTGCATTTATTTATAGTTTATGTTCTTACATTGGTATTTTGGAGAAGAATGGACCTATGTGTTGTGATTAAGAGCACATTGAGCTGAAGAATCGGCAGCATCCCCACTAAGCAGCATCCCGCTGTGAAGGCGTAAACATGATGATGACAATGCATTGTACCATACCACAGCCTGGGGCTCCTTGAGAGCTCCTGGGACCAGGAGAGGCTCTGTGTCAGAGTGCATGGGGCTACCAGCAGCAGGTTATGACACATTTATTGCGAGAAGATTGACGTGCATTCAGTGTGAGTAACTTTCTGTTGCAGAACAGGCATGGCTGTGACTAGCTGGTGAAGCTGTGGATTCAGAGCACGGTCTTATGAAAAGTGCTTGTGGAAAAGAGGGCAGAGGAGAATCAGAAGGGAGACTGCATTAATCAGTATTTGTGTTTGCACTGAGGGGGATCTCCAGACAGTTAAAGGCTGGAAAGCCTAGTCCTCTGCACCGCCTTCTTTGAGGCTGCATATTCCTATTAATTACTAATTACTTATGCTAATGAAGAGAACAAAGATATGCTTCCAAGTATGATTAGAAAGTCAGTGCTTGGGAGCTAACTCAATGGACCCACAATGACTTCCCTGACTTCTTAGTAGGAAATTGGATACCTCTTGTCACTTTTTTATGGTGTGCTTCTGAAGAATTTATAGGAGGTAAAAATGGAATAAAATATTAACCTTATAGAGAAAAAATATTAGGGTTAAACAATCATATGAAAGATTTGTATGAACTGTCTGCTTTTATGTGGAAGCTTATTTCTAGAACATGTATTTATCTAGAGGTTTTAACAGCAATGGCTTTTATTTGCTATATGAATCCTAAATAATATTTACTTGCTCCTCCTCTAAATGCAAGGAAGTAACAGAAAAGCTAGGGAAAATAAACAGGAAACACATGACTTCAGGAAAGGTAGCTGCAACTTATACCATGTTTACTGTTTTTACCATATCCTGTTACTACAGCCATTTCCCTCAGCCCTTAAGAGAGGTGCCCATTTTAGGGATTAACTGCTTGCCCAGTGTTTCTTCTGTAGTCAGCATTTTCCAGCTAGGGATTTCCAAAGAAGAACTGAGCAGCTGGACTAGCTGCATTTCTAAACCAATACAAAAATTTGTACACATAGGTTTAGTGTACAAATACATAGGTTTAGAAATTTAGAAAATTTCTTTTGTGATGTTGTGGATATTAAGTGATGGATTTTGATCTTTGGTCTTTGAAAGTAACTGCAGCAGAAGTCATTGACAGAAAAAACCCTACAATGAAGTTTGCTGTTTTGCATGTAGCAAGCACTCTCATCTTTCAGCCAAGCATGTTTCATGTGTGTAGCTGAATGGTGAGATTGCCACAGCCTTTCTCAGGCTGGTAGCGCCCGGTGCAGTTCTGGCCAGAAAAAGGGAGCAGAGGGAATTCTCACTCATCACATTGTTTGATCTGGCACTCACGAAGAGAGGACAACATCAGAAATGGGGAGATGCTTTCTTCTAATGCTTGGCTATGAACCACACTTTAGTTGTTGAGATATTTTTGACACCCTTTTCTCCCTTCTGCTGCTTATTTTCTGTTAAGGCTCTTAGATCATAGCTCTGAGACACAGACAATCAGTTACGGTCTATCTCTACAATGTCTAATACAATGATATTCTGAATATAGCCTAATATTTCATTTACTAAAGTATAAATTATACTACTGTAACAAATTTTGTGACTATAAAGAAACATCCATTATTTCTGTGTTATCTCAGCTAAAATTCTTGTGCTGCGTTATACCACGTTTCTCATCCCTGTTATTTAAAATAATTTACAACAAATGTGATGTGAAACTTCAGAGAAATCCCAAGCAATGCATTTTATGTTGGCTGACAGCAAAGAACTGCATTAATTTTAACATCCAAATAACATAATCTGCTCCTAATGCATGTAAAGTTCAAACAAATGCATTCCTTCATACAACTGAAAAAAAAGAGTGGCTAGATCTTCTCCTTTAACATGAAGGAGGGCCTACTGATCTAAAAAACTTCAGTCCTAGCATGTCCATGCTGACCACTTGCCCTTCCTGTAGAAGAACTTGAGCTTAGCCTTCATCAACATGCAAAGAGACAAGCCATCGGTGCCTCAGTACACGGCAACGTGGAGATGCCCTCTGCATGGCTTTCAGCACGGACCAGAAGGTACGACCAAGGTGATTCTCTCAGTAGTCAATGGAAACATTCTCACATCTCAGCAAAGGTCTCAGAGAGCTGGACTGCCTTATCTGTCCCTCTACTGGATGTGTTGGCCATGTGAACGTTATTTGAAGAATTCGAGCTCACCTTCCACCATTCAATTACTAAGGGAAATGAGAAAATCTTGCATGTGGATCATCTTTTTACATTTTTATAGTACTTAGAAATACACACAGTGGGCTAATCCTGTCAAAACTAGGTATCACCAGTGCAGGAAGAACAAATAACTACAGTACAGAAGAGTTAAGATTGCTTGTTCCTGTGCTTCATCGAAGTAGATGAAGTGTGGGTATCTTATAAAATATGCTTGTGTACTTTGATTTTTTTCATCTTGCACTCACTCCTCTGCAATCTGCTTACCATGACAAAAGTCACCAGAGACGCAAAGTGCTGTGATAATGACAGAACTGTAGGTAACTTCCAATCCGTCCCCTGGGGCATATTTGGAGTTTACTACCCATAGGATATAACGGTTTCTTCATGCAATTGCAGCTGACTCCACATTTCTCCTTCAGTAAATATATGCAACCATTGAAAAATAAAATTCAGGCTTACCTTAAGAGAGTGCTGAGCACATCTCTCTTTGTATGCCTCATGTTTATCCATCTACAGTCTTGCAATCTTGGGAAATCAGAGTATTGGCTTTTGTTACAGTAATCTCACTGTTGGAAGCAACTATCATTTGGCTATTGTAAGTTTTATGTAATTAGTAATTTATGGCCCCTAATTTTCTCAGATACTTTTTGCAGCTGAAGCTGCAAACTACATTATGCCAAATATTAAACCTCTGGAGGCAGTGTATGCAGCCTTTCAAAGACCAAAATTACACCTCTTTAGGAGGTTTACTCCCCTAACAAATGTTCATTAAGAAATATTTCTTTGTATGTAAAGTGCTGGCATAAATTACAATATAGGAAATTTAATAATTAATGAGATTTTTTCATTATATTATTTTGATCACCATTAAGTTTTCATCAAATAATGAATGTGTTACTGAAGTAATAGCTTTACTCCTCATAAGATATGCATCTGAAATGACTTCATGGGTTAAAGTACACATGTAATTCCTTTTAAAAGCTGTGTTACATGTTTCTTTTTTTCAGCTGTTGTTTGCAAGTTGCCCAGGTTACCTCCAGTAACACTCTATGCAAGACACAGAGATGTGAAACCCCTTCAGCCATCTCATGACATTAGCATTAAATTATCATTCCAGTTTTCAAGAGAAAGAGGAACGTGTTTAACATTTCCTTTCATTTTGTTCTGCTTTTAAATATCCCTAACACTGTGCCAGAATTAAAGTCAAAAGTTAACACCATACTAATGGGGTTAATGTGTGGTCAAAGTCTGCATTTTTTTCTGCCAGAAGAGCATTTGACATTATTCTTGTTGAATAAAGACAGTCAGTAGCGATATGTTACAAGCTCGCAGCTCTGAAAATGAAAACCAGGCTTACACAAAACTGGATTGCTGTATTTTTTTGCCCTAAGCAGGTCATGCTGTGCAAAGAGGTGTGTTTTATTGGTACTCACAAGTGTGCTGCTGCTGCTTTGCAGTGCAAAGAGCACTTTCGATGCACAAGGGCCTCAAGTGTAAATATAATGATGTGACTGTTTATTATCTATGTTGATCCACTGTAGCTCTATTCCAGCTTCATCCCAGCTGATTTCCATGGAGTTATATTGCCCTCGGCCCAGCAGCAGCGCAGTGATGAATCAGGCATTCTTTTCTCCAGTTTCCAGTGCACAACAGTGAATTTTCGAGGTGGCCTGTTCAGAGACCTCTGTGTTCCCTTACACTGTGAGACAGATGAGAATGAATAGGTGCCAAAAGGAAAGGTAAAACCTCAGAGAGAAGCTATCTATCTGCCCTCTTTTCACCTCCTCACGGAAGTCTCCTGGTAGCGACATTGTGTGCTCCAGACTTGGCTAGAAAGGGTTAGCTGAAGGAAACATTTTGCCATGCATGGTTGCCTGCTAGGAACCCAGTAGAAAAGGGAGTCAAAATTGATGCTATTCCACTAGTTTGCTTTCTGTCCTGGCTTCTGCCCAGAGGGAGAATTGGGAGAGACGAAGGTGCAGCTGTGGCACTGGGAATCAAGGAGAGGATCGATGTCCATGGCCTCAAGGACATGAGGATGAGGAGTCAGGGTACCCATGCAGCTCCTAGGAAGTTCCTATGACTCTAGGAAGTCCTAAGGCCAAATGCTTTGATTTTTGTTGCCTTCCAAAGGCTGGCAAGTGCCATCTACAGAACTGCTCACTCTTTTCAGCATGTGCTGAGACTCCTTCACAGGTCCTGCAGTCAGACTGTTTCAGCTCTGTGCCCATTTTTACAGCGAACATCATTCACAGGGAATATTAGCTGCAGAAAGGGTTTTGAGAAGCTAACGTTGTGTGCTTCTGAGCGCATCAGCCTCAGTTTGTCCTTAAAGCAAAACTGATTAGGTTGTTAATGAAATTGGACATAAGAGGGCTCACTCTGTGGAAGGTTTTGCCCTGGGGCCATGGAGCTGGATCAGGAGGTAGCACCAGGGCACCCCGGTGAGGCTGGGGGCTGTGGGACCACCAGAGTGG
This sequence comes from Balaeniceps rex, assembly GCA_013401315.1. NCBI lineage: Eukaryota > Metazoa > Chordata > Aves > Pelecaniformes > Balaenicipitidae > Balaeniceps > Balaeniceps rex. Next base: position 74,178 of record VYZW01009438.1, on the reverse strand, counting down.
TGTGATGCCCTCTCTTCCCAGCCAGCCCCATCCCACAGAGCCCAGCAAGGCAAGACGGGCTGGGACGGGGACAATGACTGGGGTCGGCCACAGCCCAGCCATCCCCAGGCACTGGGACCTAGCCCAGCCAGGAAGGCAGCCCCTGGGATGGGATGGGGACAGAATGGGGATGGGGTCAGGACAGTGCCCGTCTCAGCGGGGCCCAGGGCCAGGCAAGGACAAGGCTGCAGAACCTGGTCTGCGTATTGAAGAAGTTCTCATTACTAAATGAAACAGTATGTTTTGGTTAATCCAGAGGAGAAGGGGTACTTAATTAATCTCTGCTGAGGTCTGCTGGGAAATTCTTCTAAGGTCTGTTAATTCTTACTGAGATCTGATCAGCAGGAAGCAATGTACTGGTTTCACTCTGTCTTCATGACTTGCAGCCGCTTTCTGAGAGCGCAGGGTAATGGTAAGAAATACCAGATTGCCTGCAGATAAGGTGAGGTCTGGGTAAAATATGCTCATGAGCTAGATGAGAGACTGCTATTTGAGTAGCAGCACAGTACTATATCTTCGGAGATGTAAATTAAAGTTACAGGTGAGAGCACAAGTAAAAATGAATGGTTTGTTCCACATTATAATTTTTCCAGCGGAAAAGCCAGGAAACAGGTTCCTGATCTCCCCCTCATCCCACCCCACACCCGCTATGTCAATAACCACCACAATTTACCAGCCCCTCAGCCGAGCTGCTGCTGCAACTCTTTGTGGAGACACTCTCTGAACCCAATCCGTGGAATCATCATTTTTTTAAAATAAAATGAAAAAAAAAAGGAACAATTTCAAGGGTAGACACATATGGAGCACAACTGAGCACTTAAAAAACTGTGGCTCAGGGGAAGCAGAAGAGAGCAAAGAGCTGGAAAACCCTTCCATGAGCCTCACTCTCAGAGCAATCTAGCACAGAAACACCCAAATGACCACAACTCCTGACAGAAATTCCTCCAGGTCATTGTGTCACCATGAGTGCCCCACGCTTTCCATTATAAATCCCAATGTTGTGTTGTTTCTCAATATCACTGAGCTTCCACCAAACAGGACCGGAACTGTAGATGCTGGAAGTATGCCTCTTCTGAAACGATTAATCTAAAATAAGGCAGGCGTCTACAAACACAAGGCCGGGGGGGGGGATGGCAATGCATTGTTTTAATCCTGTAAAACTGTCCTAGAAACCCTGTATTTGAGGAGGGTTATAAAATCAAAATTCCCCTGTCTTACACAACTCTGATTCACACCCCACTCAGATACCAGGGGCCAAGGAATTTAGGCATATATGTAGACAGCCATATTAAGGTTATATGGACAACATTGATTCTGGTATTTCCTAGCTTTTGCATGTTTGCCTGAGCAAACATGATCTACTTTCATGTGGGCTGCTGGAGGGTTTTTTGAAACTATCTCTAAATCACCTAGTCTTTTTTGCCTTCTCATAACTTTACTAGCTATGCCTGCCTGTTATAGAAATATATAAAACAAAGCTGTTCGTGTGAAGAGAAAGCAACTGCTTTAACTGAAAGTAAACTTTCTCCAATCACATACAAGGTTATCTACATGTAGGTTATGCACAAGAACTGCAGTTATCAATACAGCTAGTGATAACTGGTTACACTGCCAGCTCGGTTTGGTTGCTTTGTTACAGGAGCCAGCCAGGAGCTAAACTAATCCAGCCAACATTGCTTGTACTTTTAATCTAATGCAAAAGCTGAATTTCAGACTTTTAAAAGTGAAAGATAGCATATATCTATCACTGATACTACCTAACTGCTCATACATGGTAACTGTGGAAATCATAGCAGACAATACATTTAATTTCTAAGGCTGAACGATCAAGAACCATTACGGGAATATGGAAGACACGAGTAAAGCAATTAAGATAAGTGGAATGTCTTTCATTGCTTGTATCAAACAAGTGAACTATTCAGGAAGATGGGCCAAGTTGGTGAACTTGCTCAAAATAAATGACCAATGCAACTTTTCATGTGTGCTTACTGTAACTCCTACACTATGTTAGCTGGGTTGGCTAATTGTCAATGTACTGTTGCGGCACACTCTCAGTTCCTGTTTAAATAAGAACATTACTTGTTTTGAGTGAAATTAAAGATAAACTGACTGTTACAAAAGAAAAGTAAATGACTAAATTTTGTTTACTGAGTACTTACATGTCCCTGAATTTGCGAACATGTAAGGAAGAATTGACTTCTGGTCAGTGGGACTGCTCAAACGTGGGAAGTTACTCATTTGCTTAAGTGTTCACAAGATCAGATCACAACATCCAGAAGCTGCACCCAAACATTTTTCCCACAGCACCCAGTTCTTAGTCACCACTCTCCAGGGAGAGCAGACAGCGTAGAGCAGAAGTCATTGTGGTCAGTGTATGGCCTATTTAGTAAAAGAATTTATCTTACTCATTTTCCATGATTCATATTTCAAGACTGCATTATTAATTTCTGTCAGTCATAGGCACTAGACTTACACTATATGAAAAGCTGAAGAAAGACTTGTCGCTTGCTCTTAAGTCTAGTGTGAGAACCCCAACCTCACTGATATACAGGGTAACACTTAATTTGGGATCAATAGTATTAAGTTGATGATCAGTATTTTCAAATGTTACAAATTATTTGGGGTAGCTCCATCACAGAGATTTCTTCAGGCAGTCTGATGGTAGAAAAGCAGGTCCTCTGCCCTTCTGAAAAGCCAGTGTCTCCCTGAGACCTCTCAGGAGGGTCTCCCGAGACCCCTCACCACTTTGGAACATCTTTGCCAGTCATTTTAGTTACGCTGCAAAGAAAAGGACCTGCCTAACTTGCTGCTGTTTTCTACCAGCCCTATGGAGCCTGCAGTGCTGTAGTCCTTTCAGAAGTGTGTAAATAATTATATTATTAGCTGTCATAATGTTTATTTAACCGGTAGTTAACCTACTGGTTGTGGACATTCTTAAGACCAATATTCACTCAATTCATGGGCCTGAAAGAGAAGCAGGAGGTAGCTCTGAAAAGCCTGCGCATCCACTCCCAGCAGATGGGAGCTTCAGAGAGAGCGGTCTTTCTGCCTGCTCATCTTCATCCAGAGGACCTTCCTGAACCCCTGGGCTCCTGGTAAGAACTGAGGGGAAAAGCAGTTCCTGCAGCTTGCAGGAGGCACTGGCTTTGCAGAAAAGTGATGAGAGAACTTCATTAAACAATGCAAAATTTACACTAAAAACACACCAGGAGAGCTGTGGAAATAATGCAGTAACATTTTTTAAATACCCTAGTCAATTCATTCAAAAAATATACATTGGCAGGAGGAAGGGAAGTAGTTTAATAATTTTAATGGCCAACACTTAAGAAAAGATTAAAGGTCTAATACATTAAAAAGGAAACTCTGCTGATGGTAATCAGTTTTGCTGCTTTTATGCATCATTTTGTTCCCTGTTTGTGTATGAAATGAGGTGTGTGGGGGTGGGGGGAATTTGAAGATTTAGGGAGATTACTGCTTTCATGAGAGTGTTTTATTGCACTTCGGCAGTTCTGGATTTAACCAGAAAATCCAATTGTGGAAAAAGGATGAAACAATCTGTTTTTCCTCTAATCAATCACAAGGTTGCAGGACACATTAAAATAAATTTGCAACCACCATTCTTCTTCCTTCCCACTGCTGTCATAGCAAATGATGATCCAAAAGCTGATTGACACTTCACATATCAGCTCTGATGCCTGCTGCCCTCCTCCTTTTACCAATTCTTATGATTACAAATAAATAACTTCAGAGCTGTTATAAGAACATAGAGAAAAGCCTTATGATAGATGAAGTGTTTTAATAACCCCTTATACATATATATAACCCTATATAACCCTATATAACCCTATATGTATATATAAAAAATATTGGCAAAATTACAATCAGTCACATGAAATAGTATGAAAAGAATACAGTAATGAATACTTTACTGTACTGTAAAGTATTCCTCCTAGCTTTTGCCTACGGTCACCTGTTATTCCTAAGCTAGTTGTTACCTCAGATGTAGCAACTAGCAACCAAAATCAAAGGCAATGTTTTCGAATCAATACAGATTGCAGAATCATTCCCTGCCATTGCAACAAATAGTAGTGGCTTAAGCCACAATACTCCTGTGCAAAGCATCACATCCAAGGTAAGTAGAATTTTACCCCTCTAAGTGTTCAAATTCGGAATATCAGAAATGTGCATCACATGTAGACTACTGGCAGGCTGCTTCTGTTACCCAAGCAAGCTTGTTCCTGTGACTGCCATGTAAATATACACCAACGCTGGGGTACAACTCACACTATCTTCTTAAAGGTAAGCATCTAGTCTTAGCTAGTATATTAGGATATAAGGGTGTGTTACAGGCACTACATCCAGTGAGATGTGTCATTGCTGAGGGAACCTTCCTCTCTGTTGAGCCCAGGTGTAGAATAGATGGTTGATTTTTAGGCAGCTAAATTTAGATTAATGCCATCCAACATTGACTTTTAGGAGAAGCAGTTATTTAGCCACCACTGTGCTGCTGATCCAAGATGAGACCTTTGTAAGCACTGAAGATTACAGACTCTCAGTTTTATTGTCTTGAGGCAATTAACGCCATCTTTGGGCTGTAATTTACCTTATTCTCCTAATTGCTACAAATGGATCCCCCCTGCCCAGCACAGGCAGATCCCTGAACCCGTTCACAGGAGCAAAGAAAGGTCCTCCCACACGTATTTTTTGCTGGGAACTGTTCCCTGATTTTGCCAAAACTTGTGGACTTGAACTCACTGCAGCATCAGAGCCCAAATACAACATCTGCACCTGGGCTGGCCAGCTGTGACATGAATGAAACAAAATCCCTTGGAGGATTCCAGTAATAAAGAAACCCAACTAAGCATATAAACACCACCCATAGTCCAAGGCTCCATCCTATGGCCTTTTACTGTGCAAGAAGTCAGTAGGATTTGTGAGGGCTAGTATCTATGCTTGTGAGCATTGATATTAGACGATACTGAGTAAATTTTTTTTGCTAAAGTTGTCCGGCTAACAATTAATTGGGAACAGTGGTGAATAAAGTGAAACCATTAATAGGTACAGAAAGAAATTGCTCTGTTAGGTTCAGGGGGGTTGGGGGGGGTGGTGTGCCATATTTTCTAGAGCTGTTTCTCATTTCTCTTCTTTGCAGTGTCTTTGATAAGCACAATGTTAAAAGTGGTGAACAAAGGTTAAATATTAATATAGAGCCTCTCATGCTTCATTGAAAATATTGGGATGTAACACTGCTGCTGCTTACAGCGGTTGAAAAAAAACCAACATGGAAGTCAATTGTTGACGTATAAGAAGACAGTTAAGCAAAATACTACAGCTGCTCCTCAAAACAAAAGCATCAATGGTCAGGAAGATTTTGCTGAGTAATGTTTTATCAAAAGAGAGGAAGAAAAACTGGAAAAGAAGCAGCAGAAAATACAGAGACAGCTTAAAGAAGCACTGGGAACATGCTCTCTGGCCTTGAGAAAAGTCTTCAGAGAGATTTCTGGGCTGAGAGCTAAGTAGCAGAGGGCTGAGAACATAAAGAAGTATCACTTGTTTGAATCCTCCAGTGTGCAAATGTATGGATATGGTGCATTCTTTGTGTAAAATACACAAATAATAAATTATATGCAAAGATAATGACTGTACTGACCATTTCTAGTTCTAATTAAATAAAATCACATCCTTGAAAATTAATTAAACTTTCAGACAAAACGGGTAACAGCATACTGTTACCTTCTAATAAACATGGCTTTATATGGGACAAAATTCTTCTATTTTTCATTCCTACAATCTTATGCTTGTTTGCATCCTGCATAAAAATAATAAAGATATCCCAAGTTTTGATCATATGGATATATATGGTGAATATATGTTACTTCTAAAGTGCTGACCACATAAATATTTATCATACATATTTTTCTGTGCAAGAACTGCATTTAACTTCATCAATTCAATTTCATTTAAAAAAGACTAAGCCAGCATATTGAACTGATTTCTGGCACAACGATAAGATTTTTTTTTTCTTTACTGTCATTTTAATTCATTATATTACTGTGCTATTTTTAAAAGGTCCCATTTATATTGTACATTGAAGTTCCATAGATTAACAGTTGGAAACTAAAGATTAATTTACAGGAAATACAAGGAAAGTATCAAAGCATAGTGACAGGAGTTATCTTGAGAGTTATTTCGGATAATATACCACAAGATCCTTACCATGGCATATTCCATGCAGTTTAGATTTTAAACTTTTAAAGACAGGGGCTACCTATTCTTGATGCTTCTGTGAAATAACATAAGTGTACTGTGTCAGATGCTAAATTACATCTTCATTCTATTTTAACAAATATCTAGCATGGTAAATTATGCTTACAATTTAAAAGGGGGAAATGAATTGTTATAAAAAATCAATAATAAAGCTCAGCGTAGAACATTACAATATTTCAGTTACTTACAATTACAAAAGTGAACCCAGTGCAGGTGAACAGCGGCTGAAATTTATCACCACCTGATGGCTGTTCAGTGGACCATGTGAAGGGAATTAACTTGTCTGTCCAGCTTGGAGCTGAAAACTCTCCATATTACAGAAACTGCCACCAAAGCTGGCACCTTCATTGGCAGAGGCCAAGAGTTAGGCTGGTGTTGGAGAAACAAGTATTGCTGTGCTTTTAATTGCTGACAGACTAAGTGCAGGACTTCATTTGTCAGAGATGGTGGCAAAACCATTCAGAAGTTTCAAACAAAGCCCAGAAGAAAATTATATCCCCCACTAGATGGTTACAGCATTTGCACAAAATTGACCAGTTCTTGTTTACTTGCAGTCATGGGACTGGGCACAGAAACAGTCTGTCTCTAAAAGAACTGTATTCACACAAGCAGGAGTTATGGTCTTGGGGCAGAAATTAATGGGTGAGGTGATCTGGCCTGTGTGATACAAGAGGTCAGACAAAAGGATCATGATGGTCCCTCTGGCCTTTTAAATCCATGAATCTGTGATTAGTAAATGGAAATCAAATTGTTTCCAAAATCAGGCAATGTCTCTTTTCATTTGGTCTACATAGTGGCATGTGCATTTGACATTTTATGCTGCGAAATATACAGAGGTTAATATGATATTCTGCAATGTGTGTGGGCATTACCCATTCCCACAGAAAGCGTTTTGCATCACAGGCTGGATCACATAAGCCATTTTAGATATCCTTCCACTGTCAGTATGGCATACAGCGCTTTATCACTTGAGTGATGCAAGTGCTAGAGAAAGCAACATGGATCCATCAGTGCTCTGTGGATTCCAGGCGTGCGCTTGAGGAGTACCTGAGTAAAGGCAAGGTTATTCAGCTCTCACACAGCACTCACTCTCATGTAAGCATGATCAGGCTCTTTGCATCACGGAAATAAGTAATAAGCAATTTCCCCACCAGGACTATACAGGTGTACAGAACTAGCCATCTTCCAACCACCCTCAACAAGGTTCTGTTAAGTTTTTCAGTCCTCCTGACTGTTCTGCTGGTCACGATGGAGTGGCATCAAAAAGTAACTGACAGATTTAATCTGGCAAGGGTAGATTTTCTTTTACTAAGGCTTTAATTTTTTCAAATAAGAAAATTCCATAAAAAAATCCATAGTACTGTCAATTGGATAGAAGATGGCACTGCAAACACAAAGTGATAGAGACTGGCTATCCAAGTGAAGCATACAATTAGTTCTGAATACCTTTCTTTCAAAATTATACTGATAATTGGCAATCTTATTCACTTGAGTTTGCATTTGGCTCAATGACAGAGACTTCTATTAAATGATGCAGGTTTTTTAAAAAGTTCATTTGCAAATAGCAGGATTTACTATTTGTGAAATGCCAGTCTTCTTTCTATTAAAAAAAGAAAATTATTAAAGTAGTTCTAAAGGCATGATTCCCATTCCCAGCACACGGCATTTATCACCAGATTTAGGATTGTGGAATAGGCTTAGGAGTCACTACACAAGGTATATGACAGCAATACCTCCCTGTATTTTCTTAACCACCTTCTTTTCTCATAGATCCTGCCCATTTCTGCCTTGTGCCATGGTGTTCTGCCTCCTCCCTGTGTGCTGCCACCGCCGTGCATGTGGCCATGTTGTGAAGTAGCCCCAAGAACTGATAGGGATCCAAAAAAAAACCCACAAAAACAAAACAAACCAAAACAAAAAAAAAAAACCCGAACTCCACCAAAAAAAGGAGAGTTCTTTTCAAAATTAATTTTCCACGATCTAGTTGCTGACAGGGCAATGGATGGAGGCATTCTGGCACAGCAGAGCAAGGCGCCGTGTGGGCCAGAGTGGGCAGGACTCCTGTGATCCGCTCCGAGCATCACCTCCTCCTGGAAACAAGGCTGCTGGGCTCTCTTTAGCCTTAGTGAGTGACATCTGTGAGGAGATAATTTCAGCTTCTCTAGTTTTGCATGCCAGGTATTCACCTTTCTCCACACCTCAGTAACTATGTCATTTTCCATTCACCCTAGCTATCCCATGACAGCTTCCACAAATAGATTCAGAAATTGACTGTCAAGTTATTCTTTATAACGTAGTTTATTGCCATACATGAAAACTGCACTGACTTTCCTCCAAAACAGGAGGAAAGAGCTGCACTGTGTGCCTGATGCTACTTGCAGTGAAGTAGAGAATAAAACCCCCAGTACAGGGAAGAACTGCCTATCATCTCTCCAAGCTCAGCTCAATGTCTTGTGCTAGTCTGGAAGGGAACAGGATAATCGAAAGTTTTGGTCTCAGTAGGATAACATCTCTGAGGAACACTTTTCGGTGCCAGAAGCTTGGTTTCTTTTCCCACTCTTGGAACATGCTGCCACATAATAACCTATGCCAGGTACTTTCTGGAGGGGGGGGAAGTTTTAAAGCCTATTTTAATCCTTCCCCTCGTTGACACCTCATTGTTTTAGACTTGTAGTGATAAATGTGATAATGAGTAATGACATCTATTCATGGAACGTGTGAAAGCAGGTCTGAAATATCAGGATTTGGCGTGAGGAAAATGTGTCTCCAGCAAGGTCAGCTGCATTGACTTACTTTAACCCATCCCTCATTAAAACGCAGGCTGAATTTCTCATAAGTCTGGTCAGCGTACATTCTCCGTCTCTCTGTCTCCATCCCCCTGCGCCTGCAGTTTTTTTAGATGGTGCTCAAAGGCCAAATTATGGGAATTTTCAAACTCATTGTTCCCCATTAAAATGCTAATTCTGCCTGTGATTCCTATTGTTTAATCCCTGGAGTGCTTTAGGACATGCAAGGCAGAGTATACATTCTCTGAAAGAGTGCTCACCCTGTATGTTTCTCGGTCCCGTTGTCAACAGCGGGACAGGACAAATGGTGCGGCTTGGCAAGCGGACAAGATGCTTCAGCAAGGTGCAGCAAACAAGCTGTACGCAGTTGTTCCACCGACTGTGCTTCTGATGTTACATGTGATGCGCCTTTTCTATTCTCTTCCACGTGGACTTTTATAATGCCCTCATCACCATAGTGCCTGAGTGCTCTCTAATAGTGCATTAACCAAAACAGCTAACATCTGTCACTTCTTTCTCCTTTCATCCTGCCCCCAGGGAGAGGAGCCTGCACAGAGAAAAACCTTTGGTAGAGGGATTTTTTTAAAAGAGCAAGATAGGGAAGGAGGACTGCTTTTAAAGCATTTATTAGTGTATGTGTTGTTGTAAATTTATATGGGGCGGGGTGGGGGAATGGTCAAAGAAATTTACTTGGAGCAGAAGGTGACGAAGGGGTGTGGATGGTTCACAGACTCTGGGGAATTTCACTCGATGGGGTTGGTGTGCTTTTCTGGAAAACTTTGCTCTGATCACCATTGTACCAGAGACTTGAAGGTGCCAACCACAGTCCTGCTATATTGGATTATCATTTACATATCATAAGCCAAGGCCTGGGATGCCCATCAATGAGAAAGACCAAGATTTTGTATTTGACACACAAAATTCTACCAGAGGCCAGCACCGACAGCACCAAGCTGACCCTGTGTGGGTAACTGCTGTTACCCAAACAATGCTTTTCCATTGTTTTTGGTTTAACTTTTGCAGACCTTAAGACAGGCAAGACTAGACACTGACCTTTGCTTCCAAAGGAAAATGAAGATTTGAAACTTTCACCTAGAAACCGGCACCTTTCCACTTACCATAATCGGGAAAGAACTTCATTTGCCACCTATGCACGTGCCTGGCAGAAAGAAAGATGGCTTCATTGCAAGAAGTAAGAGGAAAGGAGTCACAGATGGTGAATTAAAATCTTCATGACTGAACTACTTTCTTTGAGAATGCGTATTCTCATTTTCTTTCTGATACCTATCACCATAGAAGACATTTTTGTTCTACTTTGTAATATTTTGCCAAAATGGCACCAGTGTTGTTTACAACCATGATGATCTAAGGATGCAAGTGAGGAAAGGGAGAGGACATATCATTTATTAAGTCAACTAATATATCGGGAAAAACATTATGCTTTTGGATTTGGCATTATGGGATGCCAAGTCCAAAAGCATCTCCATTTTATTCAACTTCAGTTTGTCTAAGATAATATGTACTTTCTTCCAAAATACTGCCATTAAGCTCTACTTACAATTTTGTGACTAACTCTAGTTTTTGAGGTTCCTGTTAAACCAATGATGGTTCTTCCTACTTCTCTGACTTCAGTCATTCCTTTATACTTGCTGGTTTCTATTGGTTTCTATTCCATAATAAAATCATCATCCATACCTGGCACACATTGCCTGAGAAGACTCTGCAATGCTGAGTGAATGCTATCTAGCTAGTTTTAAAGTGTATTTTAACAATACTGAATGGCTTGTTATGTCTTTATAGTCTGCTTTATATTAATTCATTCTGATTATCACTGCCTTAATTTAGCACTCAGGAACTTTGGCTATTTCCACCAGTAGTCCAGCTAAGATTACCACCAGAATTGTATTGGTTGTTTTTTTTTTCCCCCAGAACTTTTCATCATGGATTGAATAGACATTACCTATGGTTACCATGGCAAGATATGACGCTTCAAAGTTAGATGAAGGGCACTAGGTAAATAATTATTAATTAAACTTTGCCTTGAGTCACATAGCAAGAGTTGATTCAGACATACCCCTGTGGTGGGCCTGTATTAGCAGTATACCATAATGCTTTCTCTCCTTGTATTAGCTATGCCCGCCAGCAAATGGAATTTTACAGCACAGATTTCCCCCTCTCCTTTTCTTCCTCATCCAGCACCATGCCGCAGACAAACAGGCAAACAGTCCAGATTAAAGTTCATGAGAGACATCTCAAGTACCAGCAAAAGGGTTTCCACTCCCTTGCATGGGAACATAGCCCATGTCTAGGTCCTTTAGACGTCTGTATTAAAAGAAATGGAGAATGTTAAGTTTAGATAACACAACTACCTGCTCATACAAAAGAAGGCAGATAACAGAATTGTGTTTTCTTACCTGTAGTTCTTAGGTTTTAACCTCAAAGAGTCTTGCAATTGGATTGCATTGTTCTGTGGAAGTGTGCACTCTAATTCTGTGACTGCATAGAATTTATCCATATGAGCACCCCTTTCTAAGTGGTGCCTATTGTATAAACCATACATGTCATCCAGCATCGAGTAACTAACACTAAGGTAATCAGTCTACCTTTTTACAATGAAAGATATCCCCTTAAGTCCATCAAGAAGAAAGGCAAGATACTTAACTAGTGTAGTAAGGTCTAAGTACTAGTTTGCTTTTTTTGGGTTCAGGTCTGCCTACTGAAAGTCTGTTTGCTTTTTACCAGTATGTTTCAAAAGCAAGTACAAAAAAGCCAGAAAATCATGTTTAGTAGTAAATATTTTACACATTTTATTATGCCATCAAAGGCATAAACATCTGTAAAGTTGTTGTATACCAATATAAAATATCACCCTTGAAAGACAAAAAATACACAGAATGTTAAAACATCAATTTTTTTTTTCTTGTTTCATATGTTTTATTTTAATAATTATCATTCTTCCCTTATTCATTCCAGTTAGGGCACGGTAACAAATCTGTTAGACACAGGAAAAACATCAAATGGTCACACCTTATTTGTGTCTTCAACACATACTCTTAGTGAGAGAGGATCTGGCTTTTAACATAAATGTACCATGTATGTACGAATATGTTATAACTTGAATACATATAGTAGACATTGTCCAAGTAAGTCTCTATTCTATTCAATAAGCACTATAGAGACTGTTGTCACAAAGCAATGGATTCACAATATATTGTCTTCATTATTTTCAATGACTGCATCCCTTGAGTACTATAGTTTGTAGTGTCACAGAGAACAGCCATATGACTGTAATATTCATGAGGAGGAATTAAAAAAAAAGTAAATCCAAGTTTACTTACACATCTTTTATTGGTCTAATTCTCTCAGGCCACCTGTTCTCTAGCTGCATAAAACTAAGCAGCTGTGAACCCAGTGAACTCCAGGAAAGTGCATGAATCTAATATTACAGATCAGAAGCCAGGATGTGACCTAACTTCAGTTTCAGAAACAAAACAAATAAAAACCAAAGCGGTGTTTGCATGACATTTTTAGTGGCCTGAAAATCTGCAGTATCACGTTGCACCTAATCTGGTGCAACTGCAAACTGCTGCCGAAAGCAAGTCCTGCTCCTGCCTTTCCCTCCCAGCCAGCCCCCTGCCAGCGTGCCGTACCTCCAGCTCCCTTGCAGAGGACCCAGTGCTCTGCCTGCTTTGACTGTCTGACTCTTTTGGTGGGTTGGTTTTCTGTTGAGCCAGCTGATTAATCCAGCTCACCTTGCAGCTGCACAATCATTAGGTCTGCTAGAGGAAAGGCAGAGGGAGCATGCAGCCAGGTACAAGCAGATTGATGGGGGACATTAGCCCTTTCATTAGCATTTCCCCATTAAATGGGGTGGATTTAACATGAAAATGGACTCTAAGAAAAAGCAACTCTTTATTTCCCTGGTGTTTTCAATAGTTTATATTAAGCACTAACATATTCCCACACTCACTAAAGTCAAAATAAAACAATGTGTCCTGGTCATGGCTGAGAATCATGTTTGATAAGTTTTTGAGCGTGAATGATAGGAAAAGGTGAAGATATTTTTGAGAGTGCAACAGTATGTATAAAATATTACTCATGTGACAAAACGGAGTGAGATTTTCACTGCAGTTCAATCTCACAGCTTGGTTAATTGATTTGGATGCCGGTTTAAAAATCTTTTTCCATTTTAAGCTAAGGGCTGAACATTGAAGACTTCACACAAATCCCTCAGCGTTGACCTCATTCACACATTTCTATAAACTAACCACTCCGATAGCTAGGCCCAAAGGACGTGGTCCTGTATTCCGCATCCAAGCGCTGAGCGTGTCATTTAAAAGAAGAGAGAGTCCTCTAGCGGAGAATTCTGAGTTTTACTCTTAATGCAACATTCGAAGGGATTTGACTTTTAACTGGTTTTGTAATGCAAAAATACCCCAGCTTACAAGCGTGTACTGAGAGTACAGTCAGCTTTTTAAATCCTCCAAGTTCATGCCCATTGTCAGATTCTTTGACAAAGTTTTTGGCTTTTTACTCACGCTTTTTTTTTCTAAAGGAGATTACAGCTATTTAGGAATGAACAAGTATATACATGCTTCAGTAATCTTATTTTTCTGCTGTTAAAAAAGTGTCATCTGATCAAGAAGGAGGAGGAATCACTTGTTTTATGCGACTCTCCTAACAACATGAACGATCAAACAGAGCATCTGCAAATTGCTCAAACACTCTTGCAAATAACAAATGTGCTTCCAGGAACAAGAATCGGTTTGCAAATAAGGTACCAGTAGCAGAAAGTTAAATTAGCAATGAATATCAGTCACAATGAAGCACTCGACCAGCTCTTGATGTGACACAACTTGAAGGGACACAATGTACTTTGAAAGGGCACTGATGTAATAGGATGAGACACAGTGACCTTTGTATGGTTGCCTTATTTGCTACACAGGCAGCAATCAAGCAACTTTAAACAGCCCTGAGATTTCGTTCCTGACCTCTCCTGAACATTTTTCATTTAATAACGTGTCCGTGGCTTTTACATTCTCCCTTCCTGTTTGGACTGCACAGAGATGGAGAAAAGCAAGATCAAGACAGATGGCAAAAGCCTGATCTGGTGGAGGGAGGCTCTCCCCCTGTGAAAGCCCCCTGTGAGTTATAGGGTTCAGGAGACAGAACTCATGCTCGTGTCAATAAAAGGGGCCAAAGCAGTTCAGTTCATCTACTCCCTTATTTTTCTCTGACAGATTTCATCTCGGTCTGATATTCCTGTTACCAGCCTTCTATCTATCTTACACCTGATCAGGAATTTCCTGTGCAGGATGCAGCCTTTATTGTGCCAGAGGTACTGCCAGCTCTTGCAACTTTGTCCCAAGCCTTGCAATTTCTCGAAGCATTCATAGAGACCAGCTGCTGGAAGTATAATTTCAAAAGAATGTCAGCTTTCATTTAAGAAAAAGTAAGAAAGAAACAGAAATAAGGAAGAAACAAAAATAAGGAAGAAAAAACAAAGTGAAGTCTCCAAGTCCAGAGCATAAATGCAAAAATACAGAATGTATTACTCTAAGTATGTTTCATACTTTTTAAAGCCCCATGGCACTCTTTTGAGGCCTGAGCTGTGATTTCCGAATGTCTGGAGCTGGCAGTTCTGTGCCTGTGAAAATTTCTCATGTGGAGAGTGTATTCTCCACCACGCAGCTCTGGCCACTTCTGAGTTACAGGGCACAAAGTGAATTTGGCAGACAGCAAGATCTGTCTGTGTGCGTCAATCACGCTTACTAAAATGTCTCTCCTTATTCATTACATTCAAATGCTTTGTGAGTAAACTAAGACTGAATTGTAGCATGGAGGATGTTTTCGTGGTTGGAAGGCGCAGCTTGGTTAGAAAAATGGAGTAGGAAGATGTAATCTTCACAGCACTCTCTTTTCCTCCTCGCCTCAAATGCTGAAGTACTAGGAGACATAATCTTCAACAGTATTCCTATGCGTTTGCTTTCTAGTATTATACCTGTGCTATCTCCCCTTTCATTTCCTTCCAGGCTAGCTATTTGTAATGGCTCATCTGAGCAGAAATATCTGAAAACCTGAAAATGCAAAGACAAAATTAGTGTAAACCGGAATTTTTCTATTAAAGATTAAGATGATTAAATAAAGTCAAAGATAAAACCATGCAGTTATAAATACAATCTTCACATGATTTTCCTTCAACTATATTCCTAATATTTTGCATTCATTTTTTTTCCATGTATTCTAGCAGATGGCATCTCTGGGTGGGTGTGCAGAGGCACGGGCCTCTGGCAGTAACCTGTGTTCAGTCTCATTTGCTGTCACAAAAATTCTCATTAGGGTTAAACTCATCCAATGAGAAAATGGAAACCTACCTTAAATCACATGAGCCTTCTCAAATAAATTTTTAGTTGGCAACAAAGTACTCTACCACCCCCATGGCTTCTCACTGGGTTTTCAACTCGTGAGTTTTCTGTTCCGCAAGCATTTCCAAAAATACTATCTTTACTCTAGCAGGCCTCATCTCCCCATTCGAAGTAGGAATAACAGCAATTCTTCATTGCCCCATCACTAGCTTAATATACTAAGCTTATGCCCAGGTTAATACTTCATTAGGAATGGAAGGTGTAGCTCACTTACATGGGCAGAGAGGAAAAAAAATCTCAAATGCTTTGAATAAATTGTAGAAAATATATCTTGAATTTTTTGAAGCCTAGTGAAGAATAATTGTGCTGTACTTCTAAGAGACTTTGAGATCTTTTCCCACGGATTCTCTGAAGACCTGACCACTAAAAAGAAGGTAAATTAGATTACAGTATAAAGCGAAGCCTGCATTTGGTGCTTTGGGACTGCTTGTTACATGGTGCCAGAGGTTTCAACAAGAGGGAACAAGCCATGAATCCTATGTTGTCACAGAAAGCATTAGAAACACAGCGGACAGAGTTATCCAGAGAGAGCAAAGCTGATTTCTGGTCTCTTTTTCAGTTTCTTAGTAAGGTTTTCCCCAAGTGAAGGATAACCACTATCCCAGCTTTGACTGCTGATGCCCTAGAAGCACAGAGGCAACCAATTCAGAAACCATTCCCTTGCACTCTGTTTTCATCCATTGGATTGCTATCAGCATCATCTCCTGGAATAACAGCTTTTCCACAAACAGTCCTAGAATGAGGCCCAGAAAGGGAAAAATCAGTTTTCAGTATCAGGGAGAACTGGTTGTAGGACTGAGCTTCGGTGGGAGATTTGCTGATGACACTTGTGTGCCTCTCATCACTCCTATCGCAGCCCGCTTCCTCCTCAGAAAGAGGGCAGGCTAATGTTGCCATTACCTTCTTCCAGAAGTCCCAATGTTAGCCCATGGATGAGCAACCACTGAGCTCAGAAAAGAACAGCCTATATTATGGATGCCATCAAGACCGTGCAGTCCAAGTTTCAGAGGGATTTGGATCAGGCCTTCCAAAAGACATTACATGTTAGAAATTAACCCTGTGGTATGTATGACTGGAACACCCTTCAGCCTGTAATCATGTCCCAGATAGTCCTCTCAGTCCACATGCAGTGAATCCTGGCTCTTCTGCAGGGCAGTTTTATCTGTTCTGTGGATGTCAATTTTCTTCTCCCCCAACACTACAAATGATAGCAGATTAAGGTATTTATGATGGTGTAGAAGAATTTTTAATATGTCAATTGACAGTCCACTTGGAAGATTTGGCTATTTCCAAGCTTGGATTTTGGCTGCATGAGGAAAATCAGGTTAGAAATTGATTTTGTTAAATCACTGCAGCACCCTGATGTAGACATATATTTAAGGAGGTTTCATAATGACTCTGTTTAAACTGGTAAGGAATCAGCTTAAGATGAATTAACCCCATGCACCCTTACACAAAACACCAGCAAATGCCATGGTGACACTAATGGTACTAAATGCATGAAGGATTGTGCTGATTTATGAAATGCATTTCTAATCCTACTTGATTGCACTGTCTTGCACAGATGATGCTTGTGTATATGCGTGTTTGTATGGGAGTCCTCTGAAGAACACAGAACATTAGCCTTCTTTATCCGTGCACGCTGTGAAATTCTGAGTGCTGGCAAAATGCTGGGAAACCTTGTGGTTAGGACTGAGAAGGGAAGGATGTTCTCTTTCACTGTGAAGAGGGCACTGGACTTCACTAGTTAGAAAATGAACTATGAGACTTAACGTATCATAGTTGCAAACAATTCATCAATTTATATTATTCTCTAAATGTTAGGCTCTCGCATATGAGAGCTGAAAATACCAAAAAGCCCAAAGAAGGAGCTTGTGGAAATGGTGTAATTACTCAGTCTTTAAGATAACGCTGAAGTACACTTCCAAAACACAAATAATCTGCAGGGGGTTAACCTGTTCAGAACTGCTTCACACACATATTTTTCTCCAGACTTTCTTTTTTTTAACTTTTACAGATCCTTTAAGTATTTGATCTACTATCCAAGAGTTAATAAAACCTTATTTATCCCAAGAGACCCATAAACTCAGAAAAAATACATAAAACTTCACACTTATTAATGTAATTCTTCAAACTGTGCAGTGCTTTATATCACAGCATTTGCAAAAATTATACAGTGATAAAGGTTAGTTTATTAGTAACACAGATTCCTAAGTAACATGTATCACCTCTTTATTCAGACCACGCTAAACACTGTCTTTCCTTGATACTTGCAGCCTATAATTATATCTGTATACAAATCATTTTTGGTCAGTCATGTATGTTTTAGTTGTTTTTAATCTCTCCTCATAAGGCAGTTCTAGTTCAGTTGCTCAGAGTAAGTGCAAAAAATATTGAATGGTTTGAACATGTCCTTCCATACTTTGTGCTGGGAGGACTTGCTTTCCGGGGAGCCTCATCCAGTAATTTATTTTCTTCTAAAATGGAGCTGGATTATTCCAAACTATGGTAGGTAGAACTGGGAGTAATATGGAAGATTGTCCCATGACAGGTCTTATGCTCTTGACTTGCAGCCCCTGCTGAGAGGATCTATAAAGATCACAGTCACAGAAAATTTTCCTCTAGCTTTTAAGAGGAAGAAGCACGAGTCTTTTTGCAAAGTAAACAGTGAAATCTGTTTGGTCTGAAGCATCAGATCCCTGTTAATCATGCTGACCAGCTTTGTGTTCATTCTTTGCTCTTGTTAGTCTGACTGTTCGTAAGCATTTACATTTTTTTTTTATACTGAGACTGGGGAAGGAAATGCTTTTTTTTTGGTTGTTTTCTCATTAAACTGCATTCCAGTCTTCATATACAACAGGCTCCTCACATAGAACAGTAGTATTATTAACAAATAATGCAGCTTGTCCAAGATGAAGTATATACGATGAGAAAAAAATTCATGCATCAGACGATTCTGACAAATTATCAGATCATAATGTACATCAACCACTTGCAACATGTAAAGAAAATGAGTGCTTTATGAATGGGTTTCTGAAGATGCATCATTAATAGCTTGATTACTCAATTATTTTGTAAAGAAACNCCAGTTGATGAAAATCAAACTTCTGCATCAGGCAAGATGAATTTAATCACCTCCTTTTCTGTCTGGATAGTCCTACTTAGTTATAGGGACGCAGCAATCTTCAAAGGTATGAGTGCTTTGGGCAAAATATAAAAGCTTTGTCTTAGAAAGAAATGCATAGGTAAGGAATCTGGGCTTGAAAAGTGTCACTGCAAAATGTCATTGGTCTTAAAGGTTATGAGATAGAAACCACAGGAGGTGAGGGTTTTACAAAGCAAATAATCTCAGACGATCCCTTAAGCAGTCAGTGTACAGGGGGACTTTTAATCAGTTCAAAGGTGGCTCAGTATTTTTATATAAATAACTCATTTTCACTTCCAGCTAGCTGAGTGCTCCTGCTGCTGGGCACCGAAGGAATCTCAGCCACGGCACAGATGTTGAGAACTGTGTTAAGGTAACTTCAAATGATTTAATGTCTGTACTGTAAGAGAAGTTAATTTATCATATGAGAATGAATTCAGAAAAGAACTTCTTATTTCTGCTAATAAAATATCTTCTTGCTAGAAACCTAGTTTAGGTTTTTCATGCAGGCAGCAATTTTTATTAATCTCTACCATTTGACTGACACACATTTCAATTTTCAGATGATTTTTCTACAGTGCTGGAACAGTATATTATCTGAAAAATACACTCTGGAATTTAAGTGTAAAGTATGCATCCATTATGCAGCAGCATCAAGGCAGAATTAGACTGCACTTTGAGACAAGATATAGTATCTGTCGCTCCTGTGAATGAGCCTTGATTAAATTAAATTCCCTACAGGGACAAAGGTTCAAAAGTTCCTGGTTTAATAAAACATATGGCAGAAAATGTGGGAAATAGTGTAGTACATGAAGCTTTAGCACTGTAAATGGATCTATTTCCCAAGTATGTGCATTTTCTCTGTACACAGCTATTCCTTGTCAAAATACTTTTTTCTTAAATAACTCACTGTTTGCACTGTTCACACAATGCGTGTGAAATACCCCATAGTGGGTATAGGTATAGCTCTGCGTACACTTTGAAAGAAGAACAGAAATTCCAAGAAAACATACTGCAAACTAGAAACTCTGGGGTCTTTCCTTTAATTAAAATCTATGAAAAAAAAAAAACCATCTATTACTCATTTTGCTATTCAGTTCAACATGTTATAACTGTACTCACATTTTCAGCCTTTAGAGAGCTCTTCTATCCTCTCTTAAATCTTTCATAGATAATGTTTGGAAGAAAAGCTGAACAACTGGTAGCTTGAGAAGATGATGGGAGGCAATTACCAGATTTCAGCCTATGGTTTTTGTATGAGCATGTAATAATGCTGAGCAAATAAAAAAAAGTTGGTCCCGGGATATACAAAAACCATGGGGGATGACCTACTGCTCAGAGACAGTACTGACAATTCTCATGCTACAATAGTTGGATGCATAAGCTGAAGGAGATGACAGAGGTCTGAGTTTTCAGCCATCTTACCTGTAACTGTGTCCACCTGTAGTGCGTGTTGTTGCACTTTTCCCGATTTTCCCATACTGAAGACTCAAATTTTTTGATAATGCCTTCTGGGAAAAAAGTAATCTTTATACAATTCTTTTGATAAAAGAAATAGAACTGCAAGCTATGCACAGTTGTCTTGGACTGCTTTTTGAACATGTTCGTATATCTGAATGTAGAATAAAGTGGTTCAAACAAACAAACAAACAAACAAAAGACAGTTTATTTCTCATTCTTGCCAAGAGACAAAAAAAACCCGCAGAACATCAACAACAACAAAGAAACAGGATCCTTCCACAGGCTTGTATTGAGACAGAACAACACCAAACACAAGAACTAAGTGCATGATTTTATACGCCTTTTTAAAGTACATTTTCACAATTCTTTTTCCTTTCCGTGAGTGTAAGAGTGCAACTTAAAAGGAAAGGATAAAAACAGCAGATGCATCTTCCACAGAAAAGAAGAGTATAACTGATCACCATGTCCACTGTGAATACTGTCAGGATGCTGTCAGCACTCATAGGTCTTCATTGTCCTGACCAGGCCCTCCTGGGACCCCCACCCCAACCTCCCCTGCCCTGGTTCTCTGACAGGGCTTCCCAGATGGACCTCTGATTCACATTGTCACCTTGTCTCCAACCCCGTCTTCAGCCTCGTCTCCTGTCTCATCTTCTGCTGCCCCTGGATGGACCTGGCCCTGGTTCATCCCCTCTCTTGTGTCTGGGGCTGCTGACAGACGCTGCTACCAGCCCCTGGCTCTGCTGGCCCCACTGGCCCCGCTTATGTGCTGCGTGCGAGGCTGCACCCTGGTTGGTGAGGGCATTGGCTCTGCTGGAGTCACCCTTGGCTCCTGGCTCATCCTCCCTTGGGGAGCAGCCCCACTGCCACTGTTCCCTAACAAACAGGACAAAAGTTTATTGAAATTGCAGCAAGATAAATTTAGGACAACCATTAAGACAACTTCCCAGCTGTAACCTGTTCTTAAGGTCCCTTCCAGTCCTAACTCCCACGAACCTGTGAGATGCCTGCAACATTTGAAGTTAAATTCACTGATTATAAAGCTAAGTTTTTTTTTCTCCTGTGTGGCTCCAGGGTATATTTGCATGGTTCTTCACAATTACAGCTGACACCTCCTCTTCAAAACTCAGTAGAATTGCTGCTCTGTGACAGACCTGTAACTGACCTTATAATAAAATTTCAGTTAGATGTCAACCTTGGCACCAGTGGTGGTTCCACTAACCCAGCAGCTTCCCTTTAGCTTTTCTCATACAGAAGGACAACTGGATCTGCAGACAACCTGTTTTAGATGCCAGTTAAGTGCATCTTGAGACTTTTCTATCTGCCACTAAGGTATATTCTGACCATCTTCGGAAAAGTAGACTAGATAAGCCCATATGGGATGCTTAAAATATCTGTAACATTCCAGAGCAACAGATTTTGCTATTTTGCAAAATACCACTGCAAGCTTTCCCATACAATACATTTTGTATGAGGCATGAATAAATTCTCTTGATAGTCAGACGCCCAGCTGGCGTGTCTCAGGCCGCAGCTTGTGTGACACAGCACCATGGCATCAATATGACGGCTGCCTCCGGACAAACACGTTAAATTAAAATAATCATGAGCGCAAACTGGAAAATAAATGAGTTAGCTTTGTATTTGCAATGGAAATCAACTAGGATACACGAGAGCTTTTGCTTTGATGTTCTAACATATTTGTATAATAGCTGTTTTGATGTTTTCCTGAGACGTGCCTCCAGATTCTTCCAGTCATGTATTAAGAAGGTGAATGTAAAGTGTAACTGCTGCCTCCTTCTTTCTCCTCCCTCACTTGACTGTTAAGTCTTTCATCATATATTAACACAAGGAAAGTGACCCAAAAGATATATTACCTCAATTAAAGAAGCCATGTACAGGCAATATGATGGAGTAGGAGGTAAGGACTACGGGTAGGGTCAGAGGAACTATTCTGGTTACAGCCGAGCTGAATCGATATTTTATTGACACCATCCCCGGCTTGTTCTCACCTTTATTTGCTGCCTCTGCCAGAGATCACTGCCACTGTGTTTGGGTTTTGTTTGTTTGTTTCATTTTGAATAGGTGGAGCTATGTAGGCTCTAAATCAGTTCTGAGAAGTGACCCAACTGAAAAACCCTCTTTATAAGAAAAGGGTTGTTTCAAGCTGGCTCAATCTATAGGTTACAGATCAACCAGGAAAACAATTAAACGAATAGTACTAAGAGAGGAAATCTCTACTGGGCTTGTGGTGTGGGTGGAGGAAGAGGACAGGGAGCTTACACGTTGCCCTGGATCTGCTGCCTGCAGCACAGCTTGTGTCACCATTCCATATGGTAAAAAGCATTAG
The DNA here is from genome assembly GCA_013401315.1 of Balaeniceps rex. Classification (NCBI taxonomy): domain Eukaryota; kingdom Metazoa; phylum Chordata; class Aves; order Pelecaniformes; family Balaenicipitidae; genus Balaeniceps; species Balaeniceps rex. The sequence continues at coordinate 51,708 of VYZW01009438.1, read as the reverse complement.
CTAAAATACAGAAATGAGAAGGAGATTACGTTTACGGCACCCTTATTAGGTGTCTTATTCTCAAATGACTGAAAGGACTGATTAAATCAGTTTTAGGGAGCCGTAAAAAAATGGGAGCTCTACTACCGGTGTGGAGTTTTTTCCCAACCAGGAAGTGGAATCAGACTGTTGTTAAATGAAGATTTTTATGAAGTTGCTTTAGATGATGTTTATTATCAGGAGTTTGATAGCTCCTGCTTTAGCCTCTCCACTGCATAGTGACATGCTTTTATACTTGTCAAGAAAAATCCTTCTCATTTACAAAAATATCCGAAGAACTAACCCATCTCTAATTATTAGAGTTCCATGCTCTTCTCCTACTGCCTGCCTTCTATGTCTTGTTTGATTGATTTTTCTATAGCATTCATAAATAATTGAAACTGTTGATGATTTTCCTTAAAGTATGACATCTATCAAAGAGCTTAAGAGAATGGCAAAGATAAAATAGTGTAGTATAGTTTCTTATCCAGAGGAGAAATAAAAAATTCCAATTCCTGAAGATGCATGCCCCCTAGGATAGATTTTTCATTATTATTACCTTCTTCTTTTGTCTACCTTCCTTTCCGTCTTTTTTGGTTCTTTTTAAACAGCACTCAGGCTAGATCATTCCTGCTTATAAGCAAGGCAACACTTGGGTTCTCCAGCGCATTTTGTATTTTGGCATTTGTAGAAATATAAAGTGCTGGAAGGGCTTCTTGCTAAATTTTTGCCACTAAACTGAAAGGAAGAAAGAGGTGATCTCCTGGCATATTTTTCTGCCAAAGCAGAAAAATCACTCTTGTAAGGTATGACTTTGGGCTTCATAAAAATAGGCATGATTCTTTTAAGTTTCCCAAGGAGGACACTTTCTTACCATTGGTCTGCTACATATGGATGCGTATGCACAAATACATAGGCTCACTTCCCATTTCATCATGTGAATACCCTGCTATTCCCTACCAGCTTGGGTATGTTGTTTTTGTTTTTTTTTTTTTTCCCAGGACAATGTACAAATATTTCTAGCTTCGCCTTTGAAGACAGTCTATTTACTAAATTGTATTGCTTCTTTCCTTAGGATTATACTGAACTAGATCCTTCCTTGTGACTCACTGGACATCTGAAAATGAGGAGCTAATCTTTGTTGGTCCCAACAAGAGTTACACTGGCTAGTAAGTTTCATCACACAATTCCAGGCACCACGCACTAAGGAAGGAGGATAAGCGTTATGAGATTCGTATGCTCAACAAGCTCACTATAGCCTTAGATTAGCCGTGAAAATTGAATCTGGTCAGCCAAACACTATGTAACTTTTTGAGAAGATCACCAGCTTGGTTGGAAAAAGAAATGCTCATGAAATGGTCTTCTGCAAGATGTTCATCTCAGACCTTCACTATGGTTTAACTTTCAAAAAAATAGCACTGTCAGAATGAGTGTAGCCTCTAGTAGTTGCTACTGTCTCAGGGGAGAAGGGGGTTAAGAAGCTATTGAAGAAGATTGGGCACACCTGCAAGCTGTCTGTAATACTGTAAGTTAGGGATAAAAAAACCTGAATTCAGGTGGAGGGCAGTATATGTAGGTCGATGTGAGAAAAAGGACCTGGGCTTTCTATGCCAAGACTATGGGTAAGGTTTTAGAAGAAAGGGCCCTCTTCTGGAACTAAATAGGTCTAGCATTATGAAAGGCAATCTTTTTTTCTGGTCAGAAAGCTGAAAATTCACAGACACTATAATTGCCCTGTGAGCAGGCAGGCAACCTCACTCCACTGTCCTAAGAAAGAGATACTACTCAGGAGGTGATGAGGGGGTTTTTGCTTGGTTGGTTTGTTTTGTTTTCTCTGCACCAATGGTGAGACCACTGTTGAATGCTTTGTCCGATTCTGACATCAGTGCTTCAAAAAAGATGCTGAAAAATTTGGGAAGTCCTCAGAGAAGAGCCCTGAGAATGAATGTGGATCTGGAAAGGTCCAAGAAAGAAAGAAAAATGGTGTCAGTGAGTATATGCTGAGCTCGCACAGAGAAAACTTTGCTGAAGTTGCATACGGATACACAAAACCAAAGGTTTGTTTTGCTTGTCTTTACAGGAAGAAAAGCAGCTTACTCAGGATTTCCCATACCAAGCAAAAAATTCAGGCTTTTTCATCACCTGATGGTACCTCAAATGGAAACTGTGATTTTGTGAAGAAATAACTGGGGTGAGACCCAGAGGATCAAAGGCCAGGGCTGCACTGCAGTGTGAACGGGTGGCTCGGGGTAGCTCCTGAAGTCACAGACCGGGGACAGCAGGACAGATAGGGCTTGCTAGCAAGTGTGCTGCAACAATACTGAAGGCAGGACTCCTGGTCCTAACACGTGATGCCTGGGCTACACCTGGGCAGGAGTGTAGTGGGCGACCCTAGACTGTTCCAGCCACAAGAAAAGGTTTCAGCTCTGTCTTTATTGCCTTCTTCCTCACCTTTCCTTGCCCTGTGACTGGCAGTGCTTGTCCCCAGTTGCTGAGCCGGCAAGAAGCTGCAGCACGGCGGGAGGGTCATCAGTAATGGCAGCCCCGCGGCAGGGCAGCAGGGCATGGACTGACCCGCTGCTCTCTTCTTCCCCTCGGGTTCAGGATGTTTTGACCTGAAACGAGCTGATCAACAGTCACGTTTGCCCTCGTGATCTGTAAGGCTGGTTGTAAATCTGTAAATTTGATTTATGAAAGCCTTAAATCTGTGGTAGGAAGTATTTCCTTCACCTCTGGAATAGGTGGATTGGCATAGTGGAATTAACTATGAACATATTTGAGCCTCGAGGGTCTCAGTAATTTCCCAGAAAACATTACAGTGGGTGACAGGCAGGTGAACGCTTCCCAAAAAACCCCAACCATATGCTCGGTTGAATCAGCAGTGACTCTCCTCCGCATGGGTGCATCTTAAATTTTACTGACCTGCCTGGAAGCGTAAAGGCACCAACACAACCAGCCATCTTCCCGAGTGCTCTCCCTGCTACAGGAAAAGCGCTGTAACCTGATTGTAACTCTAGCAACTCGATTGTCCCGAGTGACCGGCTTTACTCGCTGTGCGTTCCCAAAACCGGCCCTTCCCCACGGCGGTACCGGCCAGCAGCCGGTGCTGGGCCGCACCCGCGGCCGGCCGGCCGGCACGGGGAAGAGGCCGCC
>VYZW01009438.1:23783-48511 GCA_013401315.1 Balaeniceps rex | reverse complement strand
CTCCCGCGGCCGTGGGGAGGGCTGCGGCGGGCGGCGGGTCTGCGGCGGCAGCCCCCTCTCGCGGGTGGGTGCGGGGGTGCCGCAGCGTGCCGCTGGCCGCGGGGCTGGGCTGGGCTGTGCCCGTCGTCGGTTCAGAACCGCGCCTGGGGAGGGAAAACGGCCACGTCTTGCTGTGAACCTTGCGCAGAGTTACTGAGTGGGAAGCGAACGGCAGTCTGTCCTGCCGCCCCTGCCCTGCCGTGGCTGCAAGGTAGCCAAGCATGGCAGTGGCGTGTGCGTTCCAAATGGGGTACAATTAAAAAAAAAATAAAGTTAGGTATAATTAAGTGCACCTATTTTAGAGCCCTCAACGTGACCCTGGAGGAGACCATGCAGATTTTTTAAGGCTGTGGAGATCTCAACAAGAGTTGGCAGGGAAGAAATTGCAGGTAGTCTCTTCAGAAATCTTCCCAGCCCCAGCACCAAAAACAACGTCGAACAGAATAAAACAAAATCCGAGAACAACAACAACAAAATAAACCCCCTCCACACCCCCAAAATTAAGCTGGTTTGTGGTTACTGCGAAGCCCGAGGTTTGACCTGAACGAGAATGGAGGTGAACCTGAACAGAACCTGGTCTGAGGTGGGGACATGGCCCGGACAGCGTCCACAGTCCCAGGGCAGTAAATCAAATGCTTGGTGAGCGCGGCAGGACCTGGAGCGGGGTGTAAGGGAGGCAGACGCACTGTTCGCTTCCTTTTCTGGAGGAGCTGCAATGTTTCATCCATGCTTTGCCTCTGGTCAGATAAACACCGCGGGGGGGTAAGGCATCCCTCTGGCTGGGCACCGCTGCAGCCCTGCCTGGGAGAGAGCGGAGCTGCCAGAGTTAGCTTATTTGTACCGCTGTGGAAAGGTTGGGGTCAGGGACTCTTTTATTCTCTGCAGAAAGAGAAGCAGACTTTTGATCTGCTGGTAGAGGAATTTGAATGAAAACTTGACCGTCAGAAATTACAAGGAAAATGGACCTTCTGGCATCGGGGTGGTCAACAGAGATGATGGAGCACTGTTCTGTCCAGATTATAATCTATTATCTTTTAGATATCTAAGCTATAGAAATAAAAATCACAAAAATATAGATCGAGATTGTTGTTCCGGGTTGAGCTTTAGTCAGATGGTTATTGACCTATAATTACCTTTTTTTTTTTTTTTAAATATTCAGAAGATTGAAGATGTCAGATTTGTGAGGCAATACTCTGGTAATGCCATACACTCTTATGCTATGGTGCCATTAGAATACTGCCTTGGGGAGATGCAAATGTAGAGACCTAGCTTGTGTAAATTCTTCACCTTAGTGTATTTAGTTGGTTTAGTTCCTTTAAATAAATCTCCTCAGGCTCAAGTTTTAAATTAAGATACTGAGAAGTCCCGCTGAAGTGGGGGAAATTGAAAATTTGGTATGGAAGTTAACTCTATTGAATCAGGACCAGCGCATACATTCAACCTCTCTGGAGCATTTGCTCTTTTGAATGTGGGTGGAAAACACCTATACCTGTTTTAATTTCTTTGGGTTTTCCCAATGTGCCCATAACTACAGGATGACTGGTCAGCCTGCCAAAATGCATGAAGAAAATAGTAAAGCTCCTACTGTGAGATGCAGTTCTCCTTCAGCTTGAACTTAGACATCTGTTGGCTTTAGCAAAGTTCTGCTCAATACAACTCAAGGCCTGAAAGGGACAGAAATATTAATAATTTATTATTAATCTGCTATTGATTGCAAGGAAAGCAAGCTCTCTAAAAATGAAGGTAAGCCATGGTGCTTGTCTCAAGGATTTTACTACTCAAGCTGAGATAGCAACAAGGCACTTTGAAGGTTAATTACGGACCATATGATGACAGCAACAGGTGAGATGTGGTAATCGTAATCACCATAGATGCTTTATAGGCTTACGTTTTCTAAGGTATATCTTTAAAAGATGAAGGGAGATACTGCAGAACCTATAAAGTGGTGAGAGAGAAAGCATGAAGAAAAACTCACCTAATGAGCAGTTAGAAGTGACTCTTGAGTCAGTGAAATACTGTTCTGCTTGTCTAGCATGGGACACTTCATTTTAGCATCCAAAGGAATTCAGGTGTCAGAATCAATTTATGAAATACTGATTAAACAACTAAACCAAAGCATTCACACTTTCTGTCGTTAAGGAGACTGTATGCTGATTTTTAGTGACAATTCAAAATTATCATATGATTTTGATGGCTTATATACGATTCTAGCCCCTTATTGCGGTCCACAAATGTGAATTCAGAAGATAATTTTAAAGTCAGTTTTCCTATAATGAGGGAAGTCTTGTCAGATGTTAGATGGAGCCTGACTAATTAAGGAAGTGCTTTCAGGCTCTGCTAGAAGATCAGAGATTATTCTTGGTTTGCATCTTAATAAGAAATCATTGATGGTGTAAAGAGTTTCTTTGATTGTTAAAATATGACATGAATATTGAAACCTTTTACAGGTGAGGACATGTTGATATGAAAGTGGCACAGAGAGGAAAAAGTCATTACACTCTTCTTTTTTCTTTCTTTAGTGTTTCCATTTCATACCGTCTCAGCAAATCAAATTAAGGGACTCCAGCATTCTTATTAAATGCTGCGAAACATTAGTAAGTGCTTGCATTTGCTGCTTAAAATATGGCAAGAAGCAAAGATGTGTAAGACACCAATGAAGAGCAATTTTAGGCCTGGTACTTTCAAGCTCACCTTTTTATATACTATTACGTGTCATTCCCACTCCCCTCTTCATGTTCTTAGCATCACCCGCAGAAGAGGAGACACATACAGCACAGGCAGAGTGGAATAAATAATAAAAGGAATGAAACTCAAATGTAGGGGGAGGCAGAGTAATAATGAGATTTTATATAATATTCTTTATCTTGAGTACATAAAGCTGAAGTTAATGGTAACTGTAAACTAGCTGCTATTTCCTTCACTAGCTTAGAAATCACTAAACTGTAGCACTATAAGTTGTCAGCCAGACTATGGCATAAAAAAAAAAAATAATCTGTCACTGAGGCCCTATGCATGTATTATGTACTGCGGGTAATGTTAGTAAGAGGTTAGTCATACCATACTCTCACATGATGTAATTAATACAGAGTAAATGACTCCGAAATTTAACACCAGACAGAGTGTAGTAATTGTGGAATTGTCCCAAATCTCAAAGAATGTGTGAGTGGATGGTGTTAATAGCCTGATTATGTAGCAGCAAGGGTTTAAATATAGATTTTGAGGTATATAATTTGATTCCTCAAGGGGCAACTAATTTGACAGCAACCACCTTTTAGTGGAAGCTGACTTTTTGGAAGAGCTGTGGAGCTGGCCAGGTTTTATTTCGGGGAGCATGAGACCTGGATACTGCAACGTCTGATCTGCAGTACTCCAAGAGCATTTCCAGGCATCCTGATTCACCAGAATGTCTCTACTCCTGCTCTTACTTTATTTTAGGGTTTTGTGTTTTAGGAACAAGTTCTACCTTGTTTATACCACTACCGTGTCTACAGCCTGTAGCAAGATTTGTATCAGATGTCACAGACTCACTCTTTAGAAATCTCACATATCAGAAGTTTGTGTTTCCAAGGAATGGCAGGTACTCAGCACTTGCAAAAATTATATCCAAAAACTTCATTGACCTTACGTGAGGTATGTTAAATGACCTGTATTAGACTAGAAGAATAGTAAGCAGTAGTTGTGTGCTCAGTTTTATCTGCACAAGAAAAACTGCAATCATACTGGTACACAGAAGGAATCTCAGAAGATGATTCATAAAAAGTTTTATGTTTCTTAAAATTTTCTTTTCCAGTTATTGATAATGTCTGATTTGGAAGGTTGTCATTTTTTATAATATAATTTGTGTTCAATAGCACTGTCTCAGTTTTTGCCAGAGATTCTTAAGAGTACAGTTGTGCTTAATGCTATAGAAACACAACAATGCGACAATTATTATTTCAAAGAAAGTTCAGATTTAGTTGGGCTGGACAGCTGGAAAAACATCTTAGATACCCCATGACTTGCAAATGGTTCCAAGTTCTCTTAGATTTAAAAAAAAAAGTATCATCTGATAGCTACACAATACACTAAATTATTCTAACATGAGGAATCAATCAGAAATAATTTAAAAATATAAGGAGGCTGTATATGTGCAAATATCATATGAGACATTTCATAACAATCCCTTCAAAAAATGTAATTTGCAACTTGAAAGACTGAATAATCTGATTTTCTTAGAAGTGTATTTCAAGTGCTTCTTGATTTGCAGCAATTGATACCTCCTAATTTGAGAGACCTTTTCAAGTCTGGACTAATCCCCGTTTTCTTTTTAAAACGAGAGAGAATGTGTAGGAGTTGTCGCTGTGAAGATGCATTACCATCTCAAAAACTGTTGTTAAAAAATTATTTAGAAATAATAAGCAGGAGTTATCAGTACTTGAACTAGCTTTAATTTAGCCATTGAGGTATCAGCAGCGGCAGTACAAGAGTTTGATATGGAGTAATTGACTCTCAGCAGGTAAGCTGGTTAACACTCAGTTCCTTGCTGCCGTGGACAGCCTTCTAATATAAACTTCTAATACTTGACCAGCCAGCTTAAAATTAACTTGGCTATCTCTTTACAGTGCTGCACTAGCTACGCTGTCTTTGTGTGGTAACTGCTGTGACTTGCTGGCCTTAAATGGTTTCTGAATCCTCTTTTTTCCTTTCTCCCTCATTCCAGAATAATAGTAGTACACGCTCATTCATATAGCAAGACGTATTTTTCTTTTAGGAGGGTAGACTTTAATTTCTGTAGTCCAAGTCCATCTTGTATAAAAGTTTAATTCCTCTAAGTTAAACCCGTGCCTTCCTTTCAGCTGACTGGAAGAGAGATTCACATATCTCATCCTTCAGATCACGACCTTGAGCCTCAACATTGAAGATATCTAAAAGCAGGAGATGGATTTCTTACTGTACCAGATGAAGTAAAACAAGTTAAGTATGGTGCCAAGGTAGATAACCTGTTTTAAGACATTTCTCTTATGTCAAATGACCCTTAACATTATACTCAAGTAGTAGTCATTGCTCAATTATCTCTGTCGAGCGTGTTACCATACTGCAGTATGTAGTGGTTCCTATTCTGTATGCTTAGAAAATAGGTCCAAAGACAGACATTGACATGAAAAATGTCCAGATTTTTATTGCTGTGCCGTCTGTGCTGAATAGTTCTGTAGTTTCTGGCTTACATTGACAGCATCGTGAAAACTGATGGCAAAGAGGGGGGAAATAATAACAGTTTCATTCAAAAATTATTCCTGCAGTAGCTGAAATCTGTAGACTTACAATACGTATTTAAACATTTGGCTTAAGGAAAGTTAACATTTTGAGCAATGGTATGTATGGAAGGGCAGGCTACAGATCTGACTGAGAAGTGAATGGACCAATCTTAACTGTACTATTCAGGTAGTATGATACCTATCATATTCTCTCAGTGCTTGTCCCTGCTGTTTTTAAATTCTTCATACATCGTTTTCTATTTCTTTTCTGTAGGAATGAGGAAAAAACTGCATATACGTACATGATGTGTGTGTCTAGAACAGCTTAGTAGAAACCTTTATCAAAGAACAGAGATTTTAGTGAAGAGATTTCTACTGTCTTTTGGATGTGATGAGATTTACAGTCATCCACTCTTGCAGAAGAGGCTTCCAAAGCATGAACCCAATTCTTGAAAAAGTTCTGTTTCCTGTCATGATCGTTCCTGTAGAGAGGATGCCATAATATATTTGTAGCTTTCTCTGAATTCAGAAAACAGTTTACAGATACAGAATTGCAGTTATTTATAAAGACCTAAAATAATTTTCATAGAATCATAGAATGCTTCGGGTTGGAAGGGACATTTAGAGGTCATCTAGTCCAACCCCCCTGCAGTAAGCAGGGACATCTTCAGGTAGATCAGGTTGCTCAGAGCCCCGTCCAACCTGACCTTGAATGTTTCTAGGGATGGGGCCTCCACTACCTCTCTGGGCAACCTGTTCCAGTGCTTAACCACCCCCACTGTAAAAAATGTCTTCCTTATATCCAGCCTAAATCTCCCCTCCTTTAGATTAAAACCATTACCCCTTGTCCTGTCACAACAGGCCTTGCTAAAAAGATTGTCCCCATCTTTCCTATAGGCCCCCTTTAAGTATCAAAAGGCCGCAATAAGGTCTCCCCGCAGCCTTCTCTTCTCCAGGCTGAACAGCCCCAACTCTCTCAGCCTGTCCTCATAGGAGAGGTGCTCCAGCCCTCGGATCATTTTTGTGGCCCTCTTCTGGACCCGCTCCAACAGGTCCATGTCCTTCTTGTGCTGAGGGCTCCAGAGCTGGACGCAGTACTCCAGGTGGGGTCTCACCAGAGCCGAGTAGAGGGGCAGAATCACCTCCCTCGACCTGCTGGCCGCGCTTCTTTTGATGCAGCCCAGGATACGGTTGGCCTTCTGGGCTGCAAGAGCACACTGTTGGCTCATGTCCAGCTTTTCTTCCACCAGTACCCCCAAGTCCTTCTCCGCAGGGCTGCTCTCAATCCCCTCATCCCCCATTTTGTATGGGTTTGGGAAGGGAAGGCTAGATCTTAAGTAATTTGTATATACAATGATTACTTTTAGTTTCAGCAACATGGAAATAAGGAGTTGCATAAGCCTTAATTATACCTATTAATTGTATTTCTCAAAATAAGTAACAAAATTGGATTGCTGTTTAAGAAATTCTTGTGGCAATTTGAAATGTCTGCTGTACTCTCTGCAGTATTTTTTCTATAGGTGCATTACAGTAGTGGAGAAATTACTTCTAAAAAATCGAATTTACTGGGAAATGCATATTTTATTCCTTCAACGTATTTATTGAAGCACATAGGTCTGTATTCTGTTTGTTGAAGGTGTTGGTTTAGGTCTCTGACCTGCTCCCCAGTCTTTGACCTGGCAGACGCTGCCTGTGCTCACTATAACCCCGCAGTCGTGATCCTGGCGAGTGGCACCCATCAGTGCAAGTCCTTGGAAATTGCTGCTAAGTCTCTTCCTAGAGCTGCGTGCCAGGTGGGCTCTAACAGGAGCCACGCCTGGTGTCACCTGCAAGCAGAGGATGTGTAGACGCTTATGGGCTGAGTGCTGTGTAACCGAGGGTGGTACGTAGCCCAGCGCAGGGAGAAGAGATTCTCGCAGGGAGGCTACCTTATGTTGTTTAACAACCCAGATAGTGATCTTGGTTGTGGGTCTTTTGCACTCAGAGGTGGGAATTTGGATTTCTAGGTTGCTACTGATAATGCTAATTATGCAAGAAAATACTTAGCAGTTAGAATGCTAGGTTTCAGTTATTCTGATTTTTTTCCCAGTAAATACTGAATGGCTATGATGTTATGTTGCTAAAAAAACTCAGAGCATTTGGGCCATAAATTACTAGTCTATTCACTGCTTTAAAGATGAACCTGAACTATCTGGGGATGAATTGCCCAGACTGAATTGTGTGAAGCCAGAACCTGCAATATCTCTTTTTATCCTGCAGGCAGGTACTAACTCCAGACAGTTCCAGGCACCTGGTTTCAGTGCTGCAAACTAGGCAGCTAATCTCTCAGTTCCTAGTAAAGAGCTTGGTGCTCTGGACTAAAAAGGCTAGTGCTCCTGCAGAAGTCTCTCTCTTGTCACTCTGTAGCAATCTCTAGCTGGCTAGATACCATTTCTGGAGCACAAGTGACATACACCCTTCTTAAGAAACCTTGACATAACTCCACAATTTAAAAAGCAAGGCGAATGCATTTATAAAAAATTTGAAAACTCTTGCATTTGATATATTATTCTACGCTAAGCTGTATCTTTAAACAAAAAGGTTGCAAAAGTAAATACTGTCTTTCTCAATTTTAACACCATGGTTACAGAGGAACCTGTCAACTGATGTTTTCTGCCCTCTCTCCCTTTCTAATTTTGCAAATGCATTCATTCTGGGAGAGGGAGGGGACGGAAGAGAAAATGACGAGAGATATATCTGCATTGCTGGGAAAGAAACATATTCCATTGATTTCTCTCTATGTGGTATTTCAGCAAGAAAGTAACGGTTTTCAGGTGACTACTTTTTTGCTGTGTAAAGTGTTAATTAAAAAGTTGTTGTTTATATAGGCTGTGAAGGCCCAGCTTTGCTGTTCCCCTTCACTCACAGGGGAGTTTATACAGATGGCAGGATTAGACATGGCTGATCTCAAATCTCGTCCTGTGGTGCCTCTGGGTCGTCACATCACCACCAACTTCAGAGGACAACCTGTAGGACTAGTGAGTATCACTGGCTGACTTTGCCCGTGAGAAAGCTGAAGACATTATTCGCGCGTCCAGTTCTGTTCTTTCTTGTTTCATTTGTATGGGCCTTCTCCACAGTCTTCTGTTATAACCTTGAATCTTGCCGTAGCATTTCAGAAAGCTGTAACATATACTCTATGTTTCACATGAAAATTGTCTAGCTTCTTCTAATTACAATAGCTCCTTGTTCTGCTGCCAAGAAAATAGCATCATCAGCTACTTGGATTATACAACAGAAATACACTGTTATTTTTCTTTCCTTATATCCTGCCTTATGACAGGAATCCCTCCCCCTGCTAAGTTCATTGGTTAACAATAAACAAAGCGGCTTTCAACAACTGTCTCACTATAGCCTCTGTGGAGCGTAATAGAGCCATGATCGTGTGAAAAAACTGGCTTACCATGATAGTTTTGATTTTTTAGTAAACTTTATTTGACTTATAACCTCTCCTAAACCAGAGATGATACCCTTTTCTTGCATCCGCATAGAATGGGGCATCTAAAATCCCAGTAAGAAAGAATAGCATAAATAGTTTTCTTTAAGTAAGTGTTTTATTAACATCGGCAGAGCAAAATGTTCACTGCAAGAGATACAGTGTCACCACAAAGACTCCAGAAGTGACCAGAAGTTGTAGTTTACTCAGTCTGGGGATTCTGGGTTGCTTCTATCTTTCATTGCTATTAACAGAAGTTTTTGTCGCTCAGCGTTTTTGGAAATTATGTAAAGGTATTTGGCTGAATCTCGAACACTGATGTATCAGAAAATATTTTTTAAAACCTTAAAAAGTTGTCTGCTTTGCCCAAGGGAAATGCCTTGAGGAAAGGATAAGGACTTCACATTCCCTAGCTTTAGGTGACTAGTTTTCGTCAACAAAATTAAGACTTTAATTTCCATGGACTCCCTCTGTAGTCAACAGAGAGAAAGAGGATCTTCCAGGGGATTCCTGACCAGAAGTCTGACTTGCATATTCTGTAATACCCTTCAGAGGAGGCTTGTGAGAGAGACGAGAAAACTGTCTTAGAAACCCTTGGCAGTATGTGAGGGGTGGACTTGCATTGGCGGTCCCAATTTTACAGTGCTGGAGGCTGGCTGCTGGGTCTGGGGCTCTCCTGAGAGGGTGCCATCTACAGATGCAGAGGGACATCCCAGTTTTCACCCACTGTCATGCCCTGTCTCCTCCAGAACTGCTGCAGAAAAGGTGGTGAGTTAGGACCATCTCATGTGCCCGATACCTGACTTGTGGGCCACCAGATCAGCCACCTATTCTTAGGAATATCAGTCCATCCTTTCTCTTCCCTTACAGGTTCTCTGTCATACCTGGCTTTTTTTTTTCAATAATATTGTAGATGACGTATCTGACATTTTGGGGCAAGGTCTTCTTGCTCGTGCTTACTCCAGGCAAATTATATGACATCAAGTTCTGACCGATGCTTTGTTCCACTTGCGTTTGTCAGCTGTGGGTGATAACACCTGTACTCAGAAAGCACTAACCATGCCTTTGCACTTGAAGAGTGGTCTCAGGAACAGGCGCAAGTACCACAGGCCCTCTGACCTGCCTCGTGCTGTCCCCGCAGCTGTCTCACAGGCTGACCACGAGGAGCCTGTTCAGTTGTATCTATGAGACTGGAGTTGCTCAGGTGTTTGAAGTTGTGGGTGCACCTTCACCCATATCTGGGATTGTCTTTCCAACTTCTACCCAAAACTGGACTTCAGAGAGGTCACCAACAGACTTCAAAGGTAATGTATGCTCTGACTGATTTAGTTCAGACAGTCCTCTAGGTGGGCACTGACCTCCTGCATCTTTGTGCTGGACAGTCTCTGTTAAGAAGTCCTGTAACTTGCTGTCCTCTTTTGCACTGCACTGCTATATCCTCTTATTTAGTTAGTGTTAAACTTCTACTCATACAGAATTCTTTAAGTACCTGGATCTTGAAATCTGTTGCCAGATTCTTTCATATCCATAGTTCTCATCCGATAAAATTGCTCAGCTCTCCTACAGTGATTAAGACAAAAAAACTTCCCTGACTCTGAAACTTTGGTGGGTACAAAAGTCTGAAGGCTACTTGGCTCTTCTGAGTATAATGGCTATGCTATTTTGTTTGCTGTTATCAGTGTTTCTTTTTATTAACAGATACTATGTTTTTTCTCATTTAGCCTGGCAGCCTAACATTTAAAGTAGGTGAGAATCTGATTTTACTTACAGAACATTTAATTTATTTAAGGCTTTTTGAAATGACTTGTTTAATGAATGTATCGCAACTTAGCCAATGACCTCATCCTCTTTCTGTGCAATTACAGTTCTGCATAACAAAGAGAGGGCCATATGTATCCAGGGGAAACTGAATCACTTAAGCAGAAAATAAAGTCTGTCAAAACGCTACATAAATGCTGTACATGCACCTTTTTTAACTGAGCCTGGGTAAATTGAGGGATTTCCAGTGTATTCTGAAAGTTTAGTCCCTGGACCAAGTCAAAAAATGATCCGCCACTCCTCGAGGTAAAATACAAGTCACAAGTCAAACAACTAGTCAAACAACTATAAGCAACAGTGAATATGTGCAAATTGGTGATCGTTTTAGAGCTCCTTGATTCAACTCATCTCATGAATTTCATTTATCAATTAAGAAATTTGCTGCATCAAGAACTTCACTGCCACCCTCCTCACAGAGGTGGGACCTAATGCGCTAAAGTACAGGCTGACATAAAAAGGGTTTGGAGTTTACAGCGCTAATCAGCAGTGTGCCTGTATCCAAGAGTAGCTCTTACAGTACATCTGGCTTAGCACCTGCAAAAGACCTTCAATATTTCTATTTGGTAATGAGAGCTTTAAAAGCCTCCTCTCATAGGGAAAAGACTTGAAGGGAGGGGAAGAGGCTTCTTCACTTAGTGATTCCTGTCAGTGGTTCTCTGAACTGCTATGGATTTTAACACTTGAGCACAGCTGGGCATTTTTTTTTCCTGGCATTTGTCATTCAGATATAAATAAGTACTAGAGCAATATTACCAAGAATATTTTTGAAGAAATAACCACTGAAGCCATAAAAAACGTCTTGAACTAAGGCCTTCCAGAATGACTGCCATCATTTTTATGCTCCTCTTCCGGGTGCATGTAAGGCTGTCTAGGAACTGTAAACTTAGGGAAAGAAATAGAAAGGTGTATGCCAAATACAGTAGATGAGATCTTTAGTGTAGCTTGTTCAGAGATTCTTTTTGTTAATGCAGCATTATTTCTGTCAAAAATGAAATGCTTTGAAAAATACGCTAAGTTGGTGTAAATCAGAGGAAAAGGAAAACTGATATAGCGCTAAAAAAAAAAAGTCCAGGAAAGAACATTTTGACCACTTTTAGAAAATTTTAAAGTGTGAATTGTTTTATTTAAAACAATTCAAAGAAATTTGAACTCTGTATGAAATGTATTGCAACTACAGAAAAATAGAATTTATTAGGTTGAAATGGGAAAAAAATTGGCAGCATGAAGTTTCCTCTGAAACCGAAAATCCAGTTCCTGGCCAGGACTGGTTAGTGACAGTTTCCCAAATCTGGAAGTACTTTTGATTGATGGTTTTAAAGAGAGAGAAAATTCTTCAATGTCAACTCACAAATGCAAGTGGTTTAAAATCTCGCAAGCCACCTGCTTACTGTAGTGGGGATGGCTTGAACATAATGTGGAAACCCTGTTCCACATGTTCCTCAGAAAGGTGCCTCAGTACTGAAGCTAGCCGTGCCTTTCTGTGAAAGCTGGCTGAAGATATTTTCCCAAGCTGTAGGTATTAGTGGTCTCAGATTAATTATGCTTTTGCGAGGCCTAAGACTCTCAATTACCTGAAGTGTGGGCTGCTGTTCATTTGCTGGCTGCTGACAACTTGTGAGTTCAGGTTGACCTCTGTGTATTTTAAATTGGGTATTACCTTTGAAACAAAAAGATCATGCCAGATGAGCTGTTACCACATCTCTTATGTCACCACAGAGTTCCGTGCCATAGGTCTCACTGGGATCTGGACAGTGACGGCAGAAGAAAGCTGGGAAATTATATTATTTTAAAGAACATCTTTGTAAGTGGAAAAAGTGTCGGTAGTGACAAAGTGCCAAGGGAGCTGAGCCCATTCGATTAGCTCTTCTTTCTGTGTGGGAAACTGAAACATGAAATAAAAAAGGACTAGTTGCACTGTGCAACTAGTTGCTGTGCAATGAGCATTGCACCACACTTTGAATATAACAACCACCAAATATTAACAACCATCTAGTGGCCAGATTTCTTTTTTCTCCAGGGATTTTGATCTATTTCCTGTAGAAGCAAATTTTTTTTGTGTCACATCCGTGCATTTCCCATCACTTTGTAAGTTGAAGAAGAAATCCAGTCTGCCAAATTAATTAGCTAGAATTCTCCTACGCAGGAGACCACGTAGAAGCGTGTAGACATTAGAGGAGTGTTTGTCACCAAATGAACGTGGCTGTGCTAGTTCAAAATGCCCTTCAAGCTATGTCTGAAATATTTCTCTGTTCAAATGAGCTACTCCTTCTCGTGGGTGGAATGAAGAATCTTGTCCTTCATCTTAATTTGTATACACTAGGTTCATGACAGCGTAACTTAGTCATAGGAAAGAATGCAGATATCACCTCCCTTCTACACCATGCAAAGCTGTTGTGAGCCAAAGAGTTGTACAGCTAACAGACTAGTAAAACCAGGCCTGTGATGTCTACCAAAACAATCAGGTTGGAAACTCTGCATAGTCAAGTTAAAAATGTAATTTGTATGGGTTCTTAATCATACAGGTACAAGTTCACATTAAAGTTAGACTTAATTACGTCTCTCAACTCATCCATCTAAATGAACAATGCTTTGCTGAATGTAGCTTTGCTTTTTATAAATATTCTCCCATTATATAGCAACTGAATATTCCTATTTTACCTTGGCTTTTGTGCATGGGAGAGGCACTTTGAAAACTAAATATATCCAGTATTAATTAAACTATGTAGCTAGGAAGGACAGCAAGACAATTCTTCTTTATAGTTTTATAATGAGATTTGTCTGTACATGAAAAAAAATTAGCCATTCAACATTTCTACTTCAATTTTAGATCTATTTTTACATCTGTGAGAGTGACCAACAATTGGCTCCTACGTTTTACAACCCGATACATGTGAAAAATGAGCTTTTGCGAAATTGAGTTTTAGAAATACTCAGAAAATGGGAGGAAACAATGCATGGGGAAAAAGGAAATGGGGAACAATATATGGAGAAAATGATAAAGATTTTTGGCATCTAATGAAAAGGGAGAGAGAAACGCCTGCAAAATATGAATCTGAACATGAAAGTCTTGCTGAATCCTAAAAATGACATGCAATATGTTAGATCATAATTTTCTGTCTCTCGCCCTATTAATCCCCCTACATATACCACATTTGATGTGTTCTCCTTGTGCTTATCTTCCTTCCTAATATCCCATATGAGCCAGCAGACTTACCGTGGCTTCCCTTGAAGCCCGTGAGGCTGGGGTATCTATGTTTTGTGCCGTGAGCAGTTCTCAGAGAGTTACCACCAGCCTAGCTAGCGTAGCATGGCACGGCCCTCCCTTGGCACGCACCCTAGCCAGCACGCATATCGGCACCGTGCAGTCCTGAGGCCGTGATGCTGCCTGCAGTTCCCGGGCCTCTGTGCGGCGTGTAAACATGCCCACCATCTTTAATGCTCTCAGCTGGTGGCTCTGATGCAGAACCACAAAATTCAGAGGCTGCCTTTTGCTCTCAGCTGTCTGCAGTAACCATGGAAGGGTATTGCCCCTACCTTGGATTCAGCAGAAAGCCACCAAACCTGAAGGTGTTGTGAACTAAATACTCTGAACTCAATGAACCAGAATTTTCCCACTGAAGTCTTCTGCTTGGAAATGGGAGAAGTCACAGGTTCACCTCATCCATCACGCAGGTACCCTGTTATGCGTAACGCTTGCGTTTATTCCTTGAACAAAGCAGTTTACCCACTCTTTCAGTCCAGGGACGATGACAGAGACAGCCTGGCAAATTGCGCTGAGGTTGTTCAAGGCACGACCCCTCCAGCTGTCTGTCCCGTCCCTGCCGCAGCCGGCCTGGCAGGGTGGAGCACCTGCACGTGTCTCAGCGCAAAGCCTGCTGTCTTAGCACAAACCAGCTTTCGTCAGCACTTGAAAGAAAATTGCTGGACTTTGCATCTGAGGCATGTACGCACAGCCCCAGCCGGCTGCTTTTCTGTGGGGATGTTTTCCCCTGGCAAACAAGCGGTAATGCATTGTGGAGGGCCTAGAAGCAGAAGAAGGAAACAGTGCCCTAAACCACCAGTTGTTTCTGCCATGAGTATCCAAAGACTTTTTTCCATGGTATTGCAGAAATCAGTCCTTAGCCCCATTTACATAACTACAACAGAAGGCTATTACAAATGTTCTAAGCTGAAAGAAAAAAATATGTGGTATGCAAGCACTGAAGATTACAAATAAATATTTTGCACAACTGCCTGTAATTATGCAAAGTAAATTTTATGCAAGGAGTGGCGCCACCTAAATGGCAACATAATGTATGCACACATTCAGAAAAGTGTCTTTTCAAACAAACTGTTGCCACCATCCTGGAATAGCTTGAGTCTTCAATTACAAGTTAATCTATCCTAGTAAAATGAATTTTTTAATGTTGGGAGTGGTTCTCTCATTTTTTACTAGTAGCTGTATTCTTTCTACTATTCAGTGTCGAAACAGTGAAGTGGCGTTACAAGAGAAGGCAGAATTATTGCCAGTATGAACACCATATGTGGCAACATGACAGCAGTTCTGCTGCAGCCTTCCTTGTGGCAAGGTATGAAATCCAAAGTTAGATGGCTCAGATGTTACCAAAGCTGTTTTATAGCTAGCGTTTGTTAATTTCTCACTTTAAACTCAGACCTGAGCAGTAAGTTTTGTACTAGCAACAATTCCGATACTTATGGTCTTCTCCCAATTACCCTCTTTTCTACGTTTCCAGATTTGTAGAGCTGGTCTTGTGGCACTGGGCTGCAGCGCTTTGCACTGTCGGCCCCAGCAGTTAGTATCTGCTGTCTGCTCCTGTGCCGTGACGCATGTTCTTCACGCAGCCTCTCCGGGGAGCTTGACTGAAGTTACAACACTGTGGTTGAGAGTGCAGCTGCCTTGTAGAAGGGGAGGAGGATACGAGTTTATAGGTTGCAAACTCGAAGCTCCCTTACCGAGTTGGTGCGATGAGACGGCTTCTAACTGCCTGCATTTTGAAAGTTTCCAGAAAGTCCATGAAAGGGGTCTCTGATGTGTTGGCGCTGCTGCAGTAATAGCTGTGTCAGAACCAGAAGGAGTTGCAACTTCCTAAGCAGTAATAATAGATGGGTTGATACCATCTACTTCCTTAGTTTGTGTTTTCCTGCTTTGTCATAAGGGTGTCTGTCTGGCAGGGCTAGGAAAGGGAAGACGCTGAAGTTTTGAGAGATTTGCAATTGTAAGCAGCTGGGAAGGAAATGAGCACTAACCCTTGTCAGAGGCAGACTACTACCCTGCAGGCCCTGCTGTGCCGTGGAGCAGGCTGAGTGACGAGCTGTGGGTCCAAGCTCCACTACAGAGAAGGGGGTTTGAAAGGTAAGAGTCTCAGCTGGCGGTTAGTAATTCTCCTGGTCATCTGTGAAAGTCTTAGGCATCTGCCTGTCAAGAGAGTCATATCATTCATGAATCTAAGTTCAGATCACTCTAAAAAGCATAGCAGGCTTTAAGAAGAAAATTTGAACTGATCAGAAGAAGCAACATTGATTCTGAGAAAACAGATGCCTTCATCTAGGACCTTTCCAGATGAGTCCTCAAATCCATGACCGCTTGTGCCAAACTTGACTCTACAATCCATACAAACTGGTCCTTAAGCCTAGAGCCTAGAAGCCTAGAGCCAAAGTTTTCCTTCCACTGAATTCCCCTAGTGAAGATTCAAAATCTTGTCATTGCGTGAATTAATAGGTGCTCCCTTTGAATCACAGAACCTTACACAAAGATGTTTAATTTCTGTATTGCATTGATCCATGTGTCTTCTCTATGGAGACCAGAGTCCCCTAGAATAGAAAACAGTTTGAATTCTCTTTTATCATATATATGAAAGAAAACAAACAAACACACAAACACAAAAAAAACCCCCACCATATAAGATGTGTCTACCTGAACTTCTCATCTTATTACAGATGTACATTTGGTGGGATGGGGAATTCGTGTCTCTTACCCTGTTTGTCTTGCTCTGTCACCACGTGCGTGGAACTCATATTGCCAGTACAGCATTGTGACTTCTCTTTGATGTGCCATGAAGGTGTGTGTTTGCAAAGGCTCGGAGAGCAATGAAGACACCGTGACGCGGCCACCTCCCAGACTGCGTGCTGCAGAACTTCCACGCCAGTCACCTAGCCTGGTGCAGAGGGCTGGTTGCCCCATACTGTGGGGGTTTTTTTCCCCACAGTCCCTCCTTGCTATTGAGTATGTCCTACAGTTAACATTTTGCCGTCCCTTAGTACTGTTTAGTTGTACCATCTCTCAGCCTCGGTTAACAAAAATAGAGCGAGCCTTCAGAATTAATAGCTCTGCCCCTGTTTTCTAGATGGACCTCTAAACTAAATGTATGAGAATTCACCTGCCTGTAATGCTGACGAGCTACTGTTAAAAACCTTTCCTATCTGTCTCTGCCTTCATGCGTAGATAATCAGTCCCCATCCTGCTCATGCGATGAATTATTTTATTGTCTTCATTTTGTCCGTTTTTATAATAAATACTTCCCTTAGGTTTTTGCCTTTGGATTTTTTCTTGCTTCACTGATTCTCTGGAATATTATGTTGAGCTTGTTTTAAATTGCAAAGCGTAAACACGTGTAGCGTGCCTCAATAAACCATACATGAATTGCTGTTCAGAGTGGCTCTCGTTGTCAGTTGGTACACGATGGTTCTGATGAGACCGCTGCACCCAGGTTCCCCAAAAGCATTGTCTAACGTCACCACCTCAGTCCTGTCTCCATTTTAAGTCAGGGACTCTCTCTTCCCTCCCCCAGATTAACCACTGCTTTAACTGTGCCATAGGAAGCCCTAGCTAGTGCAGCAGTCTCCCCTTTCTGCACAGATGTTGAGTTTCATGCCAGCAAAGCTTGCCCCAAGAATGGTTTTCCTTGGTAACATGTACAGAATGTGCAATAGTGTAACAAGTTGAATGGAGTTTTACCAAGGCAATACTAAAGATCATCAACGAAAGTCCCCACCGAGAAGCAAGTGCCACTGGAGATCATTTGTCAAACTGTGTGACTAACACAATTTATGACCCCATCTCGTCTCATCTCATCAGCCTCCCGTTTATCTAATGTGTCACCCTTTAAGTCTTATGTTTCGCCCCAGCTGTCCATGTTTTAACATTTAAAGGTACTGTAGTAGTGAAGGTCACTAAGCTGACTTTACTATTAGGTGGGTTTCATTTTTATATACCAAACATGATGAGGAAGAGTCATAGTGAAGTCTGTTGACAAGATCAGCTTTAAATGTTGCACATATTAAATGACTTTGCTTTCAATTGGTCGTCTCAGCACAAGTGGGACTGGAAATCTCATTAGAATATATAAAGTGACAGATTTTGCGGTGTCAGCTGTACTCTTGGAGCCCAATGTTGTCCTTCATGTGAATACACAGAGAGTATAGTCGTATATTTATTTGGAGGTTGTCATACAGCGGTGTCTGGAGTGCCCACTGACAACAGCCACACACTACCCGCAACGTTTCTCTGAGTGCGTTAATAGCAATAAGGAGATTTTTAAAGTGACATTTTATATTGATTGAAAACTCTTTCTTTCTTTCTTTCTGGTAGGTAACCTCCCCAATATTAATTATTAAAATGTTAACTTTTTAATCACCCAAATGAACACTGGGCTCAGATAAAAGAAGTCAAATATGGCAGAGATGTGAAATGGTCTGCAGCTGTCAGCGTTCTTCTGTAAAACTTAAGTGAAGCAGGCTTGTTGGTTAAAACTGTTACAAGAAAAGAAAACAAATACTTTTTTGTTTTCTCAGATGCCTTCTGACTTACTGCTATTGTTGCAGTCAGTAAATGTGGTCAAATGCCATGGGTCATTGAAATAACATGGAGAATATATTATTTTCTGCCAAAAAATATTTTAGAAAGAATTATTTTCTACTTACAAGTAAAAAATACAAGTCTGACCATGCACCTATGTCAGTAATGTTTCACATCTACTTGAATTTTTATGTTAATTTCTTACGGTCAGTAATAAGATACAAAACAAACTGACACTTATTCAAGAAAATGAAGGACACGTGGTCCCATAACTGGATATGAGAGAGCAAACCTCTCAGACAATATAAAATAAGCAAGCATGCAGTTCATTTTGAAGAAATTATTACACCTACTACTCAGTAGTTTTGTGTGATCCAGACTGAGAAGTATTAATTTAAAAAAACCTCTGGGCTGAGGGCATGAAAACTTTATGCTATAAAAATCCTACAAGACCCTATTAAAATCTTAAAGGTCTGGTTTGTGCTCTTTTCTTTTCTTGGGAAAAAAAGCTGTAATCAAGTCCTGCCATGGAGGCCACGGTCATTTGTGAGAGACTGTCCAATCTCTCCTTAATGTTTCTAAGGGCTGAATACAACGAACCTTGTGCTAATGCCCACCATGCTCTGTAAAAAGCTACCTGTCTACAGCTGGCTTGACTGGAAATACAGATCTAAAAGCAAAAAAAAGAAAAAAAAAAGCAAAGTCCCACTTAAATTTGTAGGCAAACAAATTTTCGTCAGTAAAGTTCCCGAAGTGCTGGGGAAGCTGTCCCTCTCTATGTGTGCTTCCACCCTGCCAGGGCAGAGTGCCTAGAAATGTTCCCTAAAAGGGAAGCGGTGGTATTCCCCAGTTCATCTTCCCTGAGACCGCTTGATAGCTATGCTTTGAGCACGCTGACGGGAATGAATCAACATGACACACAGCAGCCTTGGGTGCTTACATTTAAAAATACAGCCAGTGAGGGAGGCGGTAATGATATTTGTTCCTTATTTAATCTCCTCGTGTTTAGAGTACTCTCCCAGGAGATGGAAGATTTGGGTGCTGTGTCCTCCTACACCGTCAGGGTTTTGGTGTCGACATTCCCCTCATTCCAGAGGAGCGGCCAGACAACGAGGCTGTAG
This sequence comes from Balaeniceps rex, assembly GCA_013401315.1. Taxonomy (NCBI): domain Eukaryota; kingdom Metazoa; phylum Chordata; class Aves; order Pelecaniformes; family Balaenicipitidae; genus Balaeniceps; species Balaeniceps rex. The sequence goes on along the minus strand of VYZW01009438.1, from coordinate 29,029 downwards.
ACCAGACTGCGAGGTTGGACGTGAGCAAGAATCATTAAGCTTCAGTTGTGAAACATGAATCCTTATCTAAAGCAGCTTCCCACCTGTTCAAAAGTAGCCCATAGTAGAGGTAAGATATTAAGCACATGCATCTCAGCAATTTAGCAATTTGGAGGTTGCTGGACCTTGTAGAACCCAGCTTGCAGCATCCAAGTCCCTTCCACACCTAGGGCAGGGAGCTTAGGTAACTAGCTGAGGTGTTTTGGTATTACCCTAAGAACTGAATACCTGAAACCTACGTGAAATAAGGCACTTCAGTGGTCTGGGTCCTTTCATTTCTCTGTCTTTGAGTAGCAGATTATGGGTGACTGGACAGGCATCAAAAAATGATAGAAGCAAAAGATGTGAATTTTGTACTAGTCCCATCAGCTTTGCCTTCCAGTTTTATCTGTGGATTACAGGATCCTGATGGAGAGCAACCTTGTTTATCCACATAGACCATCAGATGTAAGGTCATTGGCTAACAAAGCAATTGTCGGTCATTATTTAATTAAGTGAGAGTGCTTGTATGTACATGACTGCACGTATGGGAAACTTATCCAGGAGATATGATAGGCTGTCATCATGGTCAATGAGCATTAGCTTGAACAGAAAGCAAGAAATGACTGAGAAGATGAGGGGAAGACAAGAACATGACTTTTTACTTTGCAGGAAGCTCTGCCATTTGAAAAAATATATTCAAAGTAAAAATGAAAAAAAAGAATTTTCTGCAGAACTCGCTTAATTACTTTGTAATCCAAAATAAGTTGTTTAGACCTTGAATATCTGAGTGTTACACACTTGTGATGCTAAAATTTTTAAATGTTTCAAAATAAACATTGGAAAGAATCATTAGGTGAAGTTTAAAATGGGGGGGGGGGGGGTGTTTAATTGTTATTTTACCTAAAAGGAAAGTCACTGGAGATAGTAATTTGTTGTGAAACATGGTCCTTTAAATGAGTTACTTTTTCAATGACGAAGTATTTTGGGGAAAAGTTCTGAAACTTTCTACTGCTTGATAAATGGTGGATAATGCCTATTGGAAGGACTAGTATTCATTGCTGAGCTCTAAATTACCTTCAGCCACACAGGAAAAAACCTTATTGCCTCTCAGGAAAGCCATGTGAAATATATGATCAATGCGCAAGTGCGGTCAAGAAAGTAAATAAAATGTGAAGATGGCTAAGGTTAAATGTAAGGCACTTGAACCAGGTTCTTGAAGAATCAATAATTTCTGTGGAATTCAGCTGCGGTTACATGGACTCAGTACTTTAAATCTCAGATTTTTTATTTTGAATGTAGCATCTGACTTTTAGAAGGTATATGAATAGGCATCTACTGTCAGGAGGCAACTGGAAGGTGAGGAACCTTTAATTTAACATATATAAACCATGGAGTATGTAGCTGTGTTTTGTGCAGTAACAAAAACTAAATTCATATCATTTCAGATTCACTTTTAGATCTTCAAAGGCCTTTCAGATAGTGATTGTCCTCTTTGCTGAGTTACAGCTTTGGTTAGTTTTTGGTTTGGTTCCCTTGGGGAATAACCAAAATAAGATTTTGCAAGCGCAGAAGCACTGTTTGAATGGTTACCAGTGACACAGAGCGTGATTGTCAAATTATGATTTAAAAGGTGTCGTGCTTAAAAAGCTTCTTGAGTGACAGTGTTTTTGTTTCAGGTGGCTGAACTATTTACTGCAAAGCAAAAAGGCCCAAGTCAAGTGCTCCAAAATGGGTTTTATAAATGTGAATCCAGAGAAACTCTTCTCTGGGATTAATTACAGAAGCTGTGCGTTTGTAAGGTTCACAGCACTTTTTAACGCAGTGCTTTCTCATGGCAATATAACAGGTTACACATTTGGGAAAAGAAAACCAAGAAGTCCTGACTTGTACTTCCCCAGCTGTAACCAATGCAGCCACAATATAATTAAAGCCCTAAATAAATGATGCACTTAATTAAAGACAAAACCAAGCCTATTGAATACGGAGGGAAATAATGAGCTATTTCTTGTTGTACATGATCTTTGTATACAATAAAACATGTGCTAAAGTGTTTTGTGGTTGGCTGGCGTTTTGTTTGCTCTTTACAAAAATGGGAAGACAAGGAACCTAGTGAGCAGGAACACGGGTTGCATCCAACAGGCGCTCTGCAGATCAGAAAGGCGCAATCACTTACCGATTTAAGAAATAGGTGAAACAAAGCTCAACGGGTATCGTCGCTGAGCTTGTGTCACCCTCTCTTTTGGGCCAGCACAGCTGTTCATACGGCCAGTCAGTGAACCATTTTGGGGAACTGATCTAGCAGAAAAAAACAGCTGGTTTAGGGGGGAGGGGAGGCTGTGTTTGTATTTCAGGTGGATCTCTTCTCCAGCACTGCTGGTGGGGAGGACGTGCAAAAAGGGGTAGCCTTGCCGAGTGGACCAAGCAGCTGGAGGCAGAGGTTGTGCAACGTGTTGCCAAATGTTTAACAACGCAACCCTGTAATATTGTTGAAAAGTGAGGAGCAACGAAGTGGAAATATGATAAACTTCCGGGAAAATGTGTATAGCTACGCCTTATACTATTTAAGATATTAAAGGTACATTAGGGTACATTGCCCATCTTGTAACCGATGATATAAGCAACAGGAAGGGATAAAAAAAGAGAAATAAATTTCAGCTCTTGAGACTCATAAGCAAATGTGATCACCTCTCTTTCTGTGCACTAGTATCATCAATAATACTAGCAAGGAAATGCTTGCAGCTCCGGGAGTGTGACAGCTAAATGATCACTGCAGACTAGCAACAGGAGCTCAGAAATTTAAGACTGTGGGCTCTTTGTTAAGGTAGCATGTCTCAGAAACAATACTTTATAGGTAGGAGATCAGATGATATTATGTAAGTGAACAAAGCAACTCTCCTATATGGTTCTTTTTGTGCTGCACCAGTGCAGCTTTGGGACCTTGAGTTATCACGCCAGATTCTCTGCTAGGTTCACACAAAATTCATCTGGGCTCCAGTCAATGGGATTTGAAGGCAGAAAAGGAAGGAGGGGTGAAACCAAGCAATCTGTTTTTTTTTAATTTCTTCTGAAACTGTAGTTCCTTAATATATTATAGACACGAAGGAGTACTAATATCATCAAGTCAAGAGCTCTTTCTAAACTGCAGCCCTGACAAAATCGTTGGTGTTTTCTGATGAGGTATGAATTCCAGACTTGTGCTCAATGTAGTTCATATAGAGCTTGTGCTACAGATGGAACACGAAACCCCGTTCTGTCTGGTTTCCAGCAACACCATATGTACGACAGAATCCTAATTTGCATGGCTATGGCTCAGATTATGTCAGTATTTCAATGATAAATCCCTGTCTTGGGAGCGGATTGCTCAGCCTTTTTTTTATTTTAAAGAAAGTGAGGCAGGGGAGGAGCCCTTAAAAGTGATAGTTTTGTTGGGAAGAGGCGGGGAAGAAGGGAAGGAATTTAATGGAAGATGATACTTTGTCATCCTATCCAGATTTGAGATGAATTGGACAAAAAGTAAAATTTCTTTCCAACACTTTATTTTTCGACACATTCTATCTGTCAAGGAAGATTTTCCATTGAGTTAAATGAAACAGAGAAAAGACTTGAAAAATTTATTGCAAGACAAATGTATTTTTTTAAAAAATGCTGCACCGAGGCAAATATTTTCAAATACAAGCAATGAATAGCTTTGATGAAAATTATCTGAACACAAATAGTGCAGCGTTTGTCAAAAACACAGGGTGTAGAAGAAGCTGTAAAACTGTATGAGAAAAAGCATGACTATATATTGGAAGAAAAGGACGGAGAAATTGGTCTAGCACTCTAGCACAGCAGTGCAACAGACAGCATTTCTTAAAAAAACCCGAACTACTACTGTTATCGTTCTTACATGTAGCCACGAGTCTAAGCAGAGAGAATTTCTGCTCTTATCCCCGGAAAAGTAATTTGCCAGCCTTTTCTGATCTCATTATATTATCTGCATAGTTTCTTGTCTTTTGCACAATAAATTCTTTGGGAACATTAATTTTAAAAATCGCCTTGTATATTGCAGCATAAAAGGCAAAAAACATTAAAACTGATACAATCTATGAGCCACAAAACTTAGAAGAGCCAATATTGATCAAATTGCAACATCTCCTGCAAAGAAGCCGCAGTGAAGTAAAGGCAGTGTTTCCAGGTTGTCACGACCTGTGCAAAAATGTATGTTTCACTTGAAGTCCAAAATCTTGCAGTGATGTTATTACCTGATAATCTCAGCTTTGAAAAGATTCATACTCTACTCTGGGGAGAGGGGGGAATTGTATTACAGGGTCGTAAATGCTAAGGCTCTGTGTGACAGGCGAGCAGTAGCCACAAGTCATTTCCCTGCATTAGGGTCCCGGCTCATGATTTTTAGGTACTTGGGGCTATCAGAACCGTGCTGCTCTCCTCAGCTTTTCCTACAGACCAAGCTTCACCAGGTTGAGAAACCTAACCAGGATGCAGCCACCATTTACTGTGCAGGCATCCAAAATGTGGGGTGGGTTCCTCCGCTGCCCTTCACCAGCTTCTGTTGAAATGCGTTTTGTACGGCCTGGTACCCCCGGGACTTTCCAAGGCTGGCTTTCCCCTGCTTGTGCTGTTGCCCAGAGCCGGGTCCTTTCCCTCCCTTTCCTTAACTCCACAGAGCGGAGCGACAGAGGGACGCTCGCTTTCCTAATACCGTTTATCTGTGGTGCCAAAATTCACTGTGGGTGAATACCCTCCCCATGCTTCAATCAGAAGAGAAATAGTTAAAGACGTTCCCGTTGAATTTGAATGCTGAATACGACCACCTCACAGCTCACCCTACGCAGGGAGGGGAAGATCGGAACTTTAAGTGCCGTTTGGCGCTAAGTCTTGGGGTCGATACCAGCGGCCAGCGCTGGAACCGGCCAGAAATTTCCTGCAAAACCCCTGGAAAGCGCCGGGCTCTCGAAGCCGGAGTAGGCTGCTGGCTGTCAGGCTGGGCTGACTGTAGGGCAGGCCACCCCCGGCCCCCCCGCCCCGGGAGAAGCCTGCAGCCAGCCCGCGCAGCCCCGGGCCGGGGAGCCGCTCCCCGGCGGCAGCCAGGCGCTCTCGGTTTCGCCGCCGCCGCGGCCAGACCGCGGCTCCCCCCGGGCGGCCGCTGCGCAGCCGGGGGGGGAAACTTCGCTTTCCCCCGGGACGCAGCGCGGCGGGGCTGCCCCTGCGAGGGGCGGAGGGAA
>VYZW01009438.1:2263-22895 GCA_013401315.1 Balaeniceps rex | reverse complement strand
ACCCGCTGCTCCCCGGGCCGGCGAGCGGGCAGCCCCGGTCTGGGACGGCGCCGGGGCCCCGGGCGGGCCTGTTGCACTTGCAGAGCTGGCAGGCAGGACAGCGGGACGGGGAGCAGCGCGCCGGTGAGGACCGCGGGGTCCTGCCCGACCCCCCGATGTGGGCCACGGGTCGGGAGGGAGATGCGGCAGACGGGCGGCGTGACCCTGCTGCGCCGGCATCCCTGCCTGCTAAAGGTGAACGCTATTTCCAGAGTGTGACACACGGCTCGCCGTGACGCGTTCTTGCTGGCGTAAAAAAAAGTGCTGGGTTTAGGGACTCGTATTAACGTGCATCGTGAAATGGGGTTAAGCGAGTGGCAGCGCTTATGAATCTTTTACTGTGCACCAGGAGTTGCTGGAAAATGTTTCTGTGTCAAAAAAAAAAAAAAAAATGGACACCTTCTGAAGCTCTTCTTTGCTTGAAGTGAACTGAAGTGGAACCTAAAATTAAATCGCAGTGCTTTTTTTTTTTTCAAATGTTTTTTAGTTTTTAAAGGTAACTTGCTGGTTAATGCAACTGTTCTGGTTAGTGATGTGACTGCCGCCTCTTCCCTGATTTTTTTTTTTTTTTTTTTTTGGCATTTGATGCTTNTTTTTTTATGGCATATGATGCTTTTATAAGAGGATAAAGTTATATTTGCTTTGGTATAGTCAGTGTGGAAGTTTAATGGCTCCAGTCGTAAGAGTGGACAGCGAGAATGAGATGATTAAGGTACAGTTGGTTAAAGTGATACAACTTACATTCAAGAAGCTCATTCGGAGGGAGAGGCATGTCTCGCCAAAGACTGCTATCATAGTTGGAAGTAGTTAGCGTGATTTTGGCCGCTTCAGCAGGAAGGCAAGGCCTGAACGGACTAATTTTGTCTCTTCGTTCCTCAGTCGGCAGTGTCTTAAACTGAGGTGTGCTAGCAGACTAACATAGCAGAGTTTTGCTGCCAGGTCCCATGCTGTGTGTGTGTGTCTTCTGTGTTTAACAATTTCATTTGTTGCTGCTGTGCACCTGACAACTTGCGTGAGTAAGATTATTTTTTACAAAACCTGTTGTTGATGGTTTACTTAAATATCCCTTAATTGTTGTATCAGATACTCTGTTATATAATATCTGGTAGACACTGGTCAGAGCTACTGGTTTGCGCTTTCTGTCAATAGCACCAAAGAAGAAAAGTTAACAGTTTTCAGCTAAACTACTGCTTGCACGTCAGTAGTTCAGGATTACTTTAGTTTCAAATTGAGGATAAGCTTAAAGGGTGGTTGGAGATTGATTGTGGTAGATCACCTGGTAATCCACACTGCAGTAAAAGTAAAATTAGCAATAATTCTGAAGTTGTAATCGGCATCTGTGGATGATGATTATTAGTAGTCTAAGTATCTAGAGAAACTGTATAAAATAACAGGCTTTTTTCATGGCAGGGATTTTCTTTTTTATTTCTGTTGAATTATCTGATTATTATATTATCTGAAACTCCAGTTACCTACTTTATCTCTAATTGCATGCTGGGGCAGGGGGAAGGCCAATCTTGAGAATATTTTGCAAAAAATACTTTGGAGTCAAATAGTATCTCATTGCTTAGTGAGACTAATGAATAGCTAATTGGATGACAAACTTTAACATTGTTCAGCTTATTTGCATGTAAGAAGAAAAATTGTGAAGGTACAGTGGGCAGCAGATGCATGGTTGAAAGGTAGAGAGGTTACCATACCACTACCTCATCGTCTTCCCTCAAAAGAAGAAAATCCCATGCTCCATGGATAACGAGAGTTTGTTCTGGAGACCTCAAAGTTTGTCATGATTGTTTTCTGTTAGTGTGAAGAAACCACATACAAGCAGAAATATATTGGATTTCCAAGAGATGCCTGAATCATCAGCATACCTTATTCAGAACCGCGGTTCCCAACATTGTTCATCAGATGTTTTCTTAATGTCATACAGGAAGTATGTGTCAAACTTCAGCAGTACTTGGAGATGTAGGTTTGTATTAATACATGCTCTAACTACAAATAGCCCATTTCCCACTGAAGCTATCTTTAGTTTATTGTGTAGTTAAAGCATCTGGATCGCATCAAAAGAATTTTTTTTCTTTCATGTTTACTGGTCATCTTGACGCCTAGTTAAAACTTGTAATTTATCTCCTGAAGCAAATAATTAATCATGTTACTCTTGTTGCTCACAGCTCTTGTGTGCTTCTCTAACGTCGTTAGGTGTCTGTTGGTTATCTGTAATGTTCATATTAAGACTAAAACATGTGAATAAAGGTAAGTGGCCTGGGAAGTTTAAAAAAAAAAGTAGCTTCTGTTTTTCCCTGTCTGTATCTCCATCCAGTAAAATACTTTTTGTCAGGCATTTTGCTGCTGAAGAACTAAGGCATGTGTATTGCAGGATTCCTCATACTCCAGGCAGTCCTACACTGCTGCCGTGGGGGCTGCTTGCACTGGTGCATGTGTGCATGTGTTGATTTTTTTTTTTTTTTTTTTTTTTTTTTTTTCCTTTTCCCCTCTCACAGAGGAAGACCATCCCAGGCTGCCCCTTCTGCTGTGCAGACCCTTCCCTCGGCCACTGTCCTTTATACAGTGTGTTCAGCGATGGGGGTGGGCAAATGGTCATTTTTCTGGTAACTGGAAAAAATTATATGGAGAGGTCATACATGTTTCAGCAGTGTGTCAGCTCTAATAATTATCATGATGGTCATCTCAGAACAACAGATTGGATTTTAAAGGGTGATATTTAGCCAGCCTCTCAGCAGTGTGTGTTATCAAGTTCGACTGCTTCTGGAGAGAGACTGAGTGTTGGTTGATAGATGCATTTAAAGTCTGTTTTATCTGTCCTTTGGTTTCCCACACCCACTGTTTTTTCAGACCTGTGATTCAGCAGCATATTGGCAGTGTAATCACAGGAATAGCAGAATAAAGTTAGGTGTGTCAGCCCAGCCCATTTTTATTAAAAGAAGCACAAACCTCTAAGGATATTTACCACTTGAAATAATGCATGATGTTAAGCAAGGTGTAGTACTACTTACTACTTCTCCTTTGCTCCTTTTTTGAGGTAGTAAGGAGAAAATTGTCCTAGCATGTGGGTGTGTGCTTCTGCTCTGCTCATCTTGTGTACCTGATGTACGTATTGTTGAAAGATTTTAGCTAATAATATGGTACCGACTGCTTTTCTTTCCTGAAAGCAGTAGCCACTAACTTCTTAATACTGCGGTAGTTCATACTGAAGACGATAGTCATACATCTCCAACAATCGATGCAGTCCTGAATGGCAGGAGGTGATTGCATGGAATATCTGCTCAGGGCTTGGTACACAAGGGAAGTATTTTTGGAGTTGTACTCTCTTTATTTTCATCTTGATAGGTGGCAACCTTCCAAGGAGATAACCTTTAGAGTCTTTGTGTCTCGATCAGTTGAGTTCAGGGTTACCTGACCCACCATTTGCCCAGTGGACCCGAGAGGCCACAGGCTCCTGCTCTCATCGCGCCGTCAGAGCCACTCTTGCCCATGGCCAGCACACAGGTGTCCTCCCTTAGCTCAGAAATGCGCCCCGGGTCATGTAATGGGCGTGGGTTACATATTGCCCCACGAACGGGCTGCATGTGTTTGGGCTGTGTGGCAGGTGGGCTGCTGGTGTGATGGGCTTGAATATGGGGGGTTATACCTGCTACTGCTGGTATTTAAAGCTTTATTACCTCTTTTGGAGAGGAAGAACAGAATAACCAGACTATTTTACTGAAAGCGTTCGCACCAACTGCTAAGTAATTGGCAACAATTATTTCATGTGCTATAGAGTCAAGCTTTTAGATATACACATCTTTTTATTTCTTTAAAAAGAAAAAGTTCATTAGAAAAGTTCATGTTACATGTAGTTACACCTTCTACATAGACTTCTGTTTGTATTTTCTGAAAGCTGGAGCGAGATGCAAAGGTCAGTGATTCGAAGTAATTTTGAAAGCTCTTGTCAGACTGATGTGCTGAATGCCTTCTGGTTTTGTGAATGTTCTGATGGGCTTTGGTTGGAGGGGGGGTGTGTGGTTAGGTTTGGGGTTTTTTTTGGTAGCTATGCAATCCTGCTGAATCTTGGAATTTTTTTATTGGTATAATACGCCATGACTCTGCACCTTTCTGAAACCTTTAATAGCAGTTAAAAAACCTGTTGCATTCTAGAAAACCTTTCACAAAGGTTCAGTAATGATTTTGATTGCGGTAGCAGGAGTTTACAACCATAGTACTGTCATTAGCATGTGTCCTAAATAATGTCTTTAAATATCATTTGGTCCACACCTTGAAAGAAAAATACTGCTTCAGAATATGAAAATGTAAGGTTTATACATTTTCCTGTTAACCTTTAGTAATATTTTAAAATATCTTTAGTACTTCCTAAAACAATATATATTTAGGATAACCCTTTATCTAGAACTACTAGGAGCAGCAGCTACAAAAGATGACAAAACCCATCAGCTTCTATGAAAAGGTCAAAAAGCAAATTACCCATGTCTCAAAATAGAAAAATATTTCACATTTTTAAAAGTGCTTTGTAAAAATAAGTGGGAGGATAATTGAACAGTTGCTTTTCTTGCACTCTTATGCCTGAAAAGATATGTTAAGGCAGGAAGTAGCATCTCTTTAATCCTGCAGATTCAGCTGGTGTTCATGGACTTCTCTAACTAAAGATGAATGAAAGCTATAATTTGCATTCTGGTTTTGGCTAAATCTTCTCTTATTCGTGGCTGAAGAACCCACCCAAGTGTCAATAGGCCGATTACTCAGCCTGCGAGAAGCTGGCTGCGTAACTTCAGTGATGTGAATGGTTGGGTTGAGGGACACCCTGGACGCTGGGGACTGGTGCAGCGGCCGAGTTGTTACATTGACCTGCTGCCCCAGCTGACTTGGAGGGCTGCCCTTTCAGGCTGGGCTGAAATCTTTGCAGAACTAGCTGGGAGGTGTTTAAGCCTTGCACGTCACCTGTGCCAGGAATTGTTTGGGGTGCTGCATCAGTCACCCCCTTACAGCTGTTGCTGGCAGTGCCAGTGATAGGGGGATTATCCAGGTGCCCGGGATTCCTTTACATTTTATTGCTCTTTGCTTTCTGCAGTGAAGATGCTGACTTGCAATTCCTAGCTGGTCATCTGGCAAAAGCTGAGCCAAATGTGATATTCCTTAGCATAAAAAGTAAACAAAAAGCTTAAGAGTAGCGTCTTCACTTACGTGTTTTCATGTAGGAATAAATTCTTACAAAAGCCTGAGTTTTTGGTTTTGTTGTTTTGGGTGTGTTTTGTGTTTGGGTTTTTTTGTTCTTTTTTTTGTTATTGACTTCTTGTACTTATTGTGGAACAGAGCTCTTAAATTTCTGAGGAGGGTGTGCGTGTGTTGTCAGGACCTGGACTGAGACAGGAAAGTCTTTTCTACTTTCACTGAGTAGGAAAGCAGCATGTGTGTGAGCAGCTTTTCTGGGAAACGAAAGTGTCTTGAGCGCTTTCACTTTCTAGTTCCCTTGTGATACCAGTGTGCTTATGTAAGGGCGGGGAAGGTTGCATTGAGTCACAACAAAGGTTTGTGTGTGTGTTGGGGTTTTTGTGTGTTTCGTTTTGTTTTGGGTAGAAGTGTTAAACTTCCCCATCAAAACCCAGTGACTAAGTTACCAATGTGATGGTCTTTAGTCAGCAGATGGACACCTATAATTTGGGAGGATTCAGCTTCTCACCAGGGGGCTGTTGACTCGTGCCTGGGGTAGCAGCATGGCATCACGATGCAAACAGCAAGCCAGATTATTAGTTGAGCAAGGTAGGAGAGGCTGTTGTGACAACGTATTTCAATATAATTTTATGAATTCAGGGTAAGCTTCAGTCTTTTTTTTCCCATTAGGAAATAAAGATTGCTTCTGTTAGCTGATGATTACACTTCATCAGTTGGGGTGCTGTTAAAGAAGTCAGTATCTGCCAGGAGTAGAAAATACTTGAGTGGAGTGAACTTGGTTAGTTTAACCAAGTTCAGTGAAGCTAATATAACTCGCATGTGACGTCTGCCAGAGAGCTAAGAGTGCAGTAGGTGGGGTGGTAACTCCTTCCATTTGGTTTGGGACTGTGATATGTGCAAAGTTGTGGTTAATGGGTGGTCAAGTATAATTAATAGGGAAAACCTAGTACTGTCAATCACAATAGTTAGTGGCATGTAAAACTATGTAAAGGTGAAACTTTTCTGACAAATTCTTCATCTTTTTATTATTTAAATAAAAATATTTTTAATTTTTTATCTACATAATAATTTTTTTATTATTTAAAAAAAGAGAGAAAATATGGTGACAAAGTAATCTAAAGCTGTGAGGCTGAAATAAAGATGAGGTGGTGAGATGCTTTACTGCTGAACAGGATAGCGGGGGCATGCCTTTCATAATGGTACAAGCTTGGGCTTTATGCCAAGTAAAAGAAAATACTTCTTCCCCCTTTCTTGCATCAAGTTGGCAAACGGCAACTCCTGCTGTTTTTTGTGAACACTTACAACTTTTACTTTGGCAACAATGCGTTCTGAACAGCACGTGTCAGATTTTTAATGTTACCTAACGTTAATGCTGTGCTGAATATAAATTTTTGCATAAGCTGTATTGTGCCAACACACCTCAGCCAAACTTGCAGGTAGAATGGAGAGCACCCGTAGTGTGTGCCATGGTTGAGTACAATCACCATCTAAAATGTTGCTTTCTTAACAGCATTAAAATTTCCACTTTCTCATTGTGTTGCAGACTTTAGATGTCTTTATTACTAGATTTCTTTAGCGCTTCAAAACCTGCAATACACTGAGGCGTCTACAGGCCATTAATGGAAAATTTTTGTGAAACTTCTTTTGAGTAATACCACCCTTCTTGCTCTATGTTACCATCCCTGTTTTCAGACGTGAATTAAGGGAATGTAAGTCTGTCTCTTTGCTGCAGCGGGTTACACCTCCCTGCCTGGATATTTGGGGCAAGTACACTGGTCTGTGATCTGGAGTGGCAGAGGTGTTGTGCTGCCTTTTACTGATGGCTGCAGGGCTGTACCTTCTGGTAGAGGGGTAGTTTTGACATAATATGTAGTAGTTTTGACAAACTATGTAGTAGTTTTGCTGGTGAACGTGATGCAGAATCTGTGGTTTTAGGCCTTGACAGGAATGAGATGTTAAGCAACACTTTGGGTCGATATTGAGATCCCTGTGAAGTGCTATGAAGAAAGAATTGGGTCCTAAGGTGGTGTAAAGGACAGATTGACACAAAACGTCGCAAGTAGGACACTGTGATAACTTCAGTCGTCTGCAGCAGTCTTTGTGAGTTCTTCACTGTTTAATTATGGACTAGTTTTCCGTGTATTTAGTAACATCATTAATTCCAAGCATTTGAAAATAACAATGAAAATATTTAATCTATTTAGACATAGGCTCTTGCAACTTAAGAAGGCACTGATGATTTTTTTTTCAGTTAGGTTTCGTAGTTTTCATTCTTTTGAAAATGTCATTAGCTACATACTTTTGCTTTTCTTTGCTGTAGTGGATCAAATTCAGGAGCGTGTTGAAAGCCATCAGCATGAGAGTTTTCCTGAAATCTGCTGTTTCCTGATGATGGGACTTTAACAGCAACAGCACTGTTGTGAGAGGTGGCAACACTGAGTGTCCACAGTTTTAATGTAGCTCTCCGAAGAAAGGATGTTGGGGAGGTGGAATCCAAAGAACGTGTGATGTGGAACAGCTTGAAGGCTGGAGTGCAGCTAGGTTAACTTTGGAAACATCGCCTGACACAGATTTGTTTATGTAAACCACTTTTTTTTTCTTTTAGGCAGCAGAAATATTGGTATGCAAATTCTAATAGTTTTTATTCTGAGATGCACAGCTTTGACTTGATGCTTTTGTTTATAGTAGGTTTCTGAATTATTTTAACTGGTGGATTCTTGCTGAAAAAATTATACTCTCCACAACATTTCTTTTAAAATGTTTCTGTTATCAACTAATTGGCAGCAGTCAAGCTTATCAAAGTTTAGGTGTCAAGCAAATGCAGATTGTGCTTATATTGTCCTTGACGAAAGCTTTTTTTTTTAGCCATCAGGTGAAAGCATATTTTTAAGCTTTACAGTAAGCACATGTAGACAGAATAATGTATTTAATAAAAGCTTTTCAGAGAGGCTTTAGTGTTTTCAAGGCATGTTCCATAGCTATTTAAATTTATTTGACCCTTGTATCGTACCTTGGTCTAGACAGAATTCGTGGAAATGAAAGCACATGATAAAATGGCATTATATGCCTCTGTGGCTCTGATGTGTCATCATTTCACTCGTGTTGTACCTCATAATCCAGAGGGCTCCCTTTAATAAAAAGAGGATGTTCATTTGACGTTAGGGTCTGAGTCTGAGACGTAAAAGTTTTGGATTGTGAATTGTGTAGCTATATTTAATGCAATCTATTACTTTTGGTGAATAGTAAATACTGGGCTTGAGTTCATGCATGGTTTCTGTGATAGCTGTTCTTCTCACAGCTGTATGACTTCAAGAAAAGTCAGATACCTGTGCTGAAAATTAGTATTCTTCTTCTCAAACCAAAAATGACTCTTTCTGAATTTCAATAAAATTTCAATTTAAAAAAAAAATCATTTTGAGAAGTTGAATTTAGCTGTGTTTTTACTGGGATTAAGCCAGGAAAAAACAAGTGGTATGTGGAAGTTGAAAATAGTATTCATTTACATTCAGGTGTGTGCTTTGAGAGTGCTTTAAAGGAAGCAGCTGGAAAAGGCTGAGTATGCATAGGCACGTGGCATTCTTCATCCTTTGCAGAAGAGGAGGAGATAGCGAGAACAGATTCCTGCTCCACTTTCCTTTTGTGTCCAGTTTCATTTTATTCCTCTGAAAGTTAGCTGCTTTGAAAAAGAAACTTCTCCTGGGACCAAGGCTGTTGGATATGTACTTTTTTTTTTAAACACTTTCTGAAGTGCATATATAACCAGGCATATATGGCCTGGTTAGAGGACTGAATACTGTGTATTTCATCGTATCCTAGAAATCTTATGTTATGACTGAGAAAGCATTTCTATATTCTGCAGAGTTTAACTTTTGCTTTGTTTTGGTACAGAATCATGGGAAAATATATAAGAGAAAGTTTTTAAGCTTGTAATTTTTTTTTTTTTTTTTTTAAAAAGACCTAAATAGCTTTTGGACAGCTTGTTGCAGAGTTGCATTCCCCTTCTTGGTATTACCTACTTTCCCATTTGTCAGCTTCTTTTCTTCAAATTCTGCTTGTGTGTCTCATGTAATTTCTCACCTGTTTGAGGACCGTGCTCTTTTCATTTAGACTTCCCACTACCATTTTCTCTTCTTACATCAGAACCTTTTAATTATTTGGTGGTAGTGATTGGCAAGCTTTTTTGATTCAGGCACCTAAGTTTATAACTTTTTTTTTAATTAAGTTTTGCATATGTTTTGTGGGAATTGGTGCTGAAAGCCACAGAACATCTCTTGTGACAGCCCTGGCTGGAGCATAATTGTCCCCTCGCCTGAAGCTGACCGGGCTGCTTTTTTGGGTACAGTCTGCTGGTCTACTGGGTAACCTCTGGATTTATTGATGGTAAAGATTGACAGATTTCCCCATCATCACCAGTTCCAGCTCTTGCTAACTTGGCATGTTGCCTTGAAGCTTTTTCTGGGGCTGATTTAAAGACGACTGGTAAATGTGCCACCTACTTCCTCGTGCTGAGTGCGGGTGTGTGTGCAGTGTACAGATTCTGCTGCCTTACTATGGATCAGGGAAGGACTTTGCAGCTGCCTGCTGGCCCCAGCAAAGATGCCAGGACTCTGTTGCTTTGTGACCTTGCTGAGAAGAAAAGGGTTGAAAATTTTGCTACTGGAGTTTATTATCTCTCTTGTTTGATGGGGAATGTGTTGGTGTAATGCTGCTGCTAGGAAGGCAGCACAGAATTTTAATTTTTTACGTTTCAAATTATTTTTCAAAAATGCGGACTCTTTAGAAGCGTCTTTCATACTCCTTTTCCTCAAGTCACCCTGTGAAGTTTCAGCTAGGTATGTAATGATGAAGGATGGCAGAAAGTCACTATCGATGATATTGCCCCATCACCACCGAGCAGGGGAGACTGATAGGGCTAGGTTATAACAAATAGCAGTTATAAACCAAAGTTGTCGTAAGTTTCTTGAGACCGTGTCCTCACGTATTAGAATATAACATATTCAGCTTTCTGTGGGAGCTGAGGCAGATGTTCATTTCAAAATTAGGTAATTCGAAGTCCATTTAAAAAAAAAAAACAAACCAAAACCCAAAGATTCTCAAGATTGCCTTTTTTCTTTCTCCTTGAAAGAAAATGGCCTAGAAAATTTCAGTTGCCCTCTGTGGAGTGCACTGCTGAATTCACTGTTTCTTTAATCGTGAGGTAGTAAAATTATATGCTGGTCCTTGGTACAAATCTCAGTATATCTTTAAATACTGTAGTGTCTCTGTTGTGTTTTAGGCTCATTGTAATTCTAATGTCATCTGCATCCGTTGAGGCTGTTACCTAATGAACATGAAAGCTGCTCGCTGACCTTGACAGGTCGACAGCGCGTGGTGCTGCAGCGGCCTTTCTGCAGGGACGCAGCACAGGCCTGCGGCTTCCTGGTGCTTGACCCAGGAAAGGCTGTCTCGCTGGAGGAGCTGGAACTGCTGTCAGAAACCTGTCACCTTGCAGGCAACCTGTTAAATACTGCCCCGGATTTTAGGTGACCTAATGTTATCTGTAGTCTCACTCTTCTGCCGAGTTTGTTTGTTTATTTATTTCCCCCTCAAGCTGACAATGTGTGTCTCTTCACGGGATTTCTTTTTAAATGGTTAGTAGGGGGGCAGGATAAGCTATTAAATAATTTTACTGAAGGCTGCAAATAATGGTGCCTGACTTTTCCGATGGAATTTCGACTTGCAATGCACCTGGGATTAAAAGTTGGGGCGGGGGAGGTCCACTGAGGCTGCAGGATGAATTCACCCCTGGAAGCCCTCACTGCAGCAGCGTGGAGATGCTCGCCTCCGCTCTTCCCCAGCACCCTGTGTTGTCTCACCCCATTTCTTTTGGCCTGGGAAATTGTCTCCTGGCCTCGAGAGACAAGGGGGCAGGCGTGCCTGGGTACATGCACACTCTGTGATCACAAGACCTGTTTCTTCAGGAAATCAGGTTAGTAATTTTTTTTTAATCGGACTAAATGGGAAAGCCTTTATTGAAAGGCTTTCTGTTAAGCTTTTTTTCTTTCTATTCAAACCAGACAGCTGAGCTCTTTGCTCAAATGTGTCCCTGCTATTGAATACTGTGGACTCTCTGCAATAGAGGCCTGTCTTAAAAAGTGCGACTTAACTTTTATTTAGGATTTCCATACTGTACTATTCTGAATTTTGTGTGGAAAAATTGCTTGTGAAATCTTCCCCGGTATCACTTACCTATGGCCCACAGCAGAGTTGTTTGAGGTGAGGTGGGATCTTTGATACTTGTGCCATTAACAGTTGCAGTAAATGAGATCTTTCTGAGTGTGAACACCTAAACCGGGGAGCGGAGAGCAGCATACACGGTTTCAGCCCATGCAGGAGTGGACCTGCGCGTCTGCGTTCACTGGCGTCGTGTGCAGCTTTGACCACCGAAGCACACCAGGGAGCATTGTATTCCTGCAAGTGCACTGTTGCTGTATGAATTGTATATTCACCTGTTGTTGGAGTAAGTTTTCTGCAGTAGTGCCTAAGTAGGACAAGGACTGCAGGAGGCTTTTTGCCCCCTCAGTTTCTCTGACTGGATAAAAATAGGATTAAAATAAAGGCAGAGAAACAATTCATTCTCATAAGGCTGCTGCTCCACAGCGGTTTAATCCAGTGGAAATAGGTGCAGCCTCGGTCTTGTCCTCTCCCTTGTCCCACCCCTGCCTCTTGCTAAGTCAGCAGGAAATTAATTAAAAGCAAAGAGCGGCTTTCTGATGGTTTATCGAGAGCCTGGGCTGGCTTGCCAGAGGTTCAGGCAAGTGGCAGTGCTGGCTCAAACAGAGGAGTGGCTCGTGGCTGGAGCGGGTGGCATCTGGCAACACCAGCCTAGGCTGGCCGACGTGGGCAGGAGCTAAAACCAGGAAAGGACAGCTGACTGATCACAAGCAGCTTGTGGTCTGACAGCCCCTTTGAACTATATTGTTTGCAAGTGTTGCAGAGACTGGGATCCCACTGATCTGAGGACAATTGCAGCTTCTAGATTTGTTTGTTCCTAGAGTTGTTGTCCTTGTTATTGTAACGGCAGAGTGAGGAGAACGAAAGGGCTAGCTTGACATTGTTTTCTTGGGAGCTCTTTTGTGTTGTGCAGAGCAGGGTGAGGCTATCGTGACCGCTATTTGGAAAAAAAAAAAAACCATAAAAAAGCTAAACACTTGAATGGGCTAGTGGGACTCCCTCTCGAGTTGAGAGGTAGGTCTTAGCCTTTCAGTGACAGATAATAAATGGGCGATGAAAGGACTGTGAAGAGTCTCAAATGTGAGCCAGAACAGCTTGTGTTTGGTGTGATAGTTTAAACTGTTATTGGGATGCAAAGGAAAATATCTCAAAGCGGGAAGTTAAAATGTGGATCTTTGCAGCATTGTTTTAGACCTCAGAAAGACAAGATTTCATGAAATGTTTAAAAGCCATTCAAAAGGACATTTTTAATAGCTGCTACAGTAAAATTATGATACCCTGGGCAACAGTCTTTCCTGTGAGGAGAAAGCCTGTGTCTTGGTGATACTACCTGGGCAGATGCTGTAAAATTTAATGTTTAGGCATTATGGTAAATGTCTATGAACAGAAGAAAAAAATTAAGAAGGAAACTTTTACAACAGAAAGTAGTCAGGAGTGATTGGAAAATATGTGTGTAGTTATTTTTGTATACACACACAGTTAGCTGTCTTTCTGTCATCTTCCAACCTCCTTCTCCTTTCTATCTGTATAATGTCACCTATCACTGAGCCCACTGGTTTTAATTTGCTGTGCCTTGTGCACGCTTTTGGCAGCTCTCTTGATGCTGGGGTCTGAACATGTTGAGGTGGGACGGGGACGTGAACTGAGGCTGGAGCGTGCCACTGTGACATGGCACTGCCCAGCTGTTGTCCACAGGTGGGCTCTTGGAGGAATCCTTCTCAATTTTATATGTAGTTTACAGGTAACGTGTGCTGGTGCTTTGAAAGACACCCTGCTGCCACCAATAACTCTAATCACCCATCAGATTTGGGTCAGAGTAGAGATATTTTTGCTGATTGCTGTCACAGTTAGTAGAGTGTGTAAGAATCAAAAGTGATTTTTGTGAAGCAAACTTTCCTGTGGCCATTCCAACGAATACAACCTGAAGTTTAACTTGCATCTAGTTAAATGAGACTAAAGATCTCATTGGTTTTACATTACTTAATTTTTAGAGCTGTTGTCATTACTATGATAACAGCAGAGTGACAAGAGATAAAGACCTACCTTGACATTGTTTTATTGGGAAGCTCTCTCTATTGTGCTGAGCAGGGTGTGAGAAATCGTGATGGTGATTTAAAACACACAGACCTCAAAACTCTCAGTAATTTTACATTTCTGATACCTTTTATGTTTTCACTAAGTACTAAGGCTGCTATCCTTTCTTGATTATAAACCTGTCGCTGAAGCTCATTCAGGAATTGTTTTCAGTAAGAGCTAGAAATGTGGAACTAAGCAATTCTTTACATGCTTCTTCATTCAAGCAACAGTGTTCATAAATCAGTTCATAGGCTAGTTCTAGGACAGAAGTTCACTTACGTTTCTGTTGTTCCTCATTTGGTTTGGAGGATTGGTTTTAAACCATGTTGCTTTGATGGAAATGACAAGATTTTTGAGCCAGTTCACACTTCTGTTGTGGTAGATCACACCATTTATTATCGTGTTCTAGTAAGTTATTTTAAATGGCTTTGCTTCCTTCCTAGTGTTTACTCTGCTTTGTCTTTATAATGACTACTCATATTGCCTTCAGCCACTGTTTTCTTCTTTACTGTTGGGTTTGTTTTCTTTCTCTTTCACTGGGAAAAACTGAATCTCTTGATAAAGTAAACGGAGCATGATTAATTGTAATCCAGGCAATAGACCTGCAGGGGTATTGAGTTGGAGTCCAGGGCCGAGTTTCAGTACTTCTGTGGCCTGAGAGAAAATGAGACAAAATCCACTAAACGTGTTCAAAGAGGTGTGTTTCTGTTGCTTTCTGAATGCTCTCCATGTTATCACATGCATGTACTCAGAGGTGCCTCTTCCAGCTGCATTATTACTGCAATTCTTTAGCACCCCAAAATTTGCCTAGGAAGACCTATAGAGTAATAAGGCAATGCTTCCCCCTTGCTTTTCACTTCTATCCCCTGAGCTGTGTAAGAATCTGGCTTTAGGGTCTCATTCCTTCCCTGTGCTGTCCCTGTGACTGTGGAAGAATGGGTGTGAAGCCACTTCTGCCTATGGGTGAAATAGTTTGGAAGGTCACAGACTTGCCCCCTGTGAACTGTCAGGGTTTCCTGCTCATTAAAAGAGTATTCCCCATGTTGGTGATGATTTGGCTCACACTTAACTTCTGGTTTTTTGTAAATGTGTGTCCTGATTTCAGCTGGGATAGAGTTAATTTTCTTCCTAGTAGCTGGCATAGTGCTGTGGTTTTGGATTTAGCAGGAGAAGAATGCTGATAACACACTGATGGTTTAGTTGTTGCTAAGTAGTGCTTACACTAGTCAAGGACGTTTTCAGCTTCCCATGCTCTGCCAGGTGTACAAGAAGCTGGGAGGGGGCACAGCCAGGACAGCTGACCCAAACTAACTAAAGGGCTATTCCATAGCATATGACGTCATGCTCAGTATATAAACTGGGGGGAGTTGGCCGGGGGGCAGCGATCGCTGCTCGGGGACTGGCTGGGCATCGGTCGGCGGGTGGTGAGCAATTGCATTGTGCATCACTTGTTTTTATATATTCTGTTATCATTATTATTATTATTATTTTCTCTCCCTCTGCTGTCCTATTAAACTGCCTTTATCTCAAGCCATGGGTTTTACTTTTTTTTTCCCGATTCTCTCCCCCATCCCACTGGGGTGGGGGATGGTGAGCAAGTGGCTGTGTGGTGCTTAGTTGCCGACTAGGGTTAAACCACGATAATGTGTTATAACTATCTGAGGTGGGTTTGCCTTATATTTAATGTCAGTAAATACAAACTCCTCAAGCCTCTCTTTTAAACTTCATTTCAAGAAGTATAAATAGTAGCTTGAATCAACATAACACTTAATTTATTTTAAGAGTAAATGAGACACTTTTTTTTTTGGGGCCACATATATGAGGCTCAGAGTAGTGAATGTTTACATGAATGCATGCTCTCATGTTGTGTAGAATCCTCAGTATCAAATCTTGAAATTCATTGAAAAGTTACTTGTTAAAGCATTTTCAGTTGAAGTAATACAGCTTTGCTATTGTTCATGGAAACCATAGAAATCTGGTGAGAGTATTCTGACTGTCGTCTTACGATGAATGTAGGTTATATAACACTATGATTAAGTAGGATCCTTCCTTTAATTTTTCAGGGAGGACTGTGTGCATGTAAGTAATGAACTCAAGCCTCTTCCCCATTAAACTTTTATTTGGTCCAGGCTGTGGTTAGCTGAAAGTTACTGCCATAGAGTGTGTCGTTTTGCTTCCTTGAAGTAAGTTTGCTCTCAGTCCAGTTGCAGGTGGGTAATTATCTGCTTTGCACAAGCTGCTGCTGTAACTGGCATGGTTTGGCAGTCTGTGCAGAGCAGTCCCAGACTTAAAAGCTGAGATGCATTTTGCATTTGTGTGTGTATACAAATATATCTTTACCTACATTCTTAGAGGATACAACGTCATGTAAGAGGTTTCTTTTTTCATGACTGAACAAAAGTGAAACCCAGTTAGCAGATACCAGGCAAGGGAACTGTTGTGGTTTAACCCCAGCCGGCAACCAAATGCCACATAGACGCTTGCTTAGCCCCCCCTGGTGGGATGGGGGAGAGAATCGGAAGAGTAAAAATGAGAAAACTCGTGGGTTGAGATAAAGACAGTTTAATAGGTAGAGTGAAAGCCACGCGTACAAGCAAGGCAAAGCAAAACAAGGGATTCATTCACTACTTCCCATGGGCAGGCAGGTGTTCAGCCATCTCCAGGAAAGCAGGGCTCCATCACGCGTAATGGTTACTTGGGAAGACAAATGCCATCACTCCGAACGTCCCCCCTTCCTTCTTCCCCCAGCTTTATATGCTGAGCATGACGTCATCTGGTATGGGATATCCCTTTGGTCAGTTGGGGTCAGCTGTCCTGGCTGTGTCCCCTCCCAGCTTCTTGTGCACCCCCAACCTGCTCACTGGTGGGGTGATGTGAGGAGCAGAAAAGACCTTGCCTCTGTGTAAGCACTGCTCAGCAGTAACGAAAACATTTCCACTTTATCAACACTGTTTCCAGCACCCATACTAACTACTATGAAGAAAATTAACTCCACCCCAGCCAAAGCCAGCACAGGAACCTAATTCCACCGTGCTTTAGGAGGTACTGTAAGAATGAACAGCTTAAAGCCAGTGCAGAGATTTAACTTTGTCTTTTCACTAGCAAAATATTGCTTTTAAAAATTTATGTATACATATCCCCACTTTTCAATCTACATGTTTATATATGTATGTCTATTCTGCACACACACAGAAAAACCTTGAGGACAGAGATGGTAAGAGCAAAGACATGCAACAAAGCCTTCTGGAGTTGACTGTGTGTTTTCCCTGTGTTTCAGCTTAGTATCTTCGTGGAAGGAGTTAGCTTTTATTTGCCTGTTTGGAACTTGACCAACAGCTTATTTAGAAGATGGTCAATGTATCTATGTTGCTGGAAGCCATAATGCTCAGCGGTGTATGTGGGCCTTTTAACTGTTCCTCGGAGATATGATTAATGTGGCAGAAAATGACATTGATAGTAGTAATTGAGGGTCTTTAGTATGCTCATCCTTTGTATGTTAACTATTTTCTGTTTAGTTGTTTGTAGCAGAAACTTAAAGCCTTTTTATAGAAGATTACATTCCTCTAATCTCTCAGTGTTCTTCTCATTACAGCAACATCACATGAGGAAACTAGCTTATTAGCTACTTGTCTGCAGACATACCATTAGCTGGTCCGCTGCAGCTCAGGTGACATTAGAATTGTCTTTAATATAAAATATTTTGTGCAATGTCACTTGGGTTTTCCTCCAACAAATAGCTGTTATAAATCAGTGTTGCACCAGAAAGTAAAGTACGCGGGCTTTGTGTGGAGGGACTGAGTCAAGATGCTGTTCTCGGCATTTGCATTTTCTTCTCTCTTTCTTTCTGTCTCTAGTATGAGTATTCATCCCTTGAAGGAGGGGATTCCAACAGCTCACTTTCATTATGTACTATTTAAATGAACTGCGTAGTGAGGCAATAGGCCCTGTTTTCTCCTGGTAGTGGTTGGACCATCTCATTTATTACTACACATACGACTTCTGTGCTTGGAAACTGAAGAGGGTTGTTTTATCTTCTAAGTTTGAAAATGCTTGTGTTGCAAATACAAATATTTGGATGTTGCCATGAATAAAGCCAAAGCTTGCATGTACTTCTTCAGAAGCTACAGAGATGAGAAAATAAATAGATCAAAAGGTGGCTAATTTTTTCTCCCTAAATTTATCTGCGGTGTAATTCAGAATTAGTCAACTTATGACATTTACCTTGTCCCAAAAAGCATTTTTGTAATTTAGCTTTTTGCTCTGATTTTGGTAAGTTATCAGGGTTTACAGTACTGTCGTGGAACTAATTTGGGCACAGTATCTCCCTAAGCAGATAATAGTGTAGATCCTTTTCTGCTTCACTAGCGCTGGCACAGCTACTGAATATGCTATTGTGTGAGGTTATAAACCAGATAATCTTAATTGGGCATTTCCTGAGAGGAAGGGAGGGATGGCTGAAAAAGGAATGCATGCCCTTATTTCCAATTCTTTCCTAATATACAAATTTGGCTTCCGTCCAGGAAAATGGGAGAATTTCCTGTTAGTTAAAATCTTCCAAAAGCTGAAAGCCTGGAGATACATACCGCATACCTCGGGGAGCCAGAGGAAGGGGAAAGGCTGGGAATAGCTCATGCATGAAAGCCCTGGGGAACCGATTGCTGTGTGATGTGGTGGGACTGAGGGGTGTGAGCAGCTGGATCTTAGGGCAGTTATAGCATCAGCAGACCATCTCCTTCGCCTGGCCAGGGATTTGGGTTGCCCTGCAGCACTTGCATCAGCAGAGTCTGGTGTCATAGACCAAGTCCTGGAGCCTTTTTAGAGTTGAGTCAAATGCAATTCAAACTACATGGATTATGTGTGTATATGTATTACGTATATGCGTGCACGTATAATGTAACACATTTGGTGGTGCATGTACACTGCAGATATATGTGGAGTATTGACTCACTAAACTGGAGGATCTGTGCTATAGATAAACTATGGAATCTGTCATGTAAATTTGAGGAAAGGGTGGCAAACAGTGGGTACAGACAAATAAGCTCTGAAGGAACTGAAGTGGGATTCTTTGCACCAGTAGTTGCACCTGGTTCTGTTGGAATAATCTCTTTGGATCTACGTTGGAAGAGAGAGGTTGCTTGTTGAATTGAAGTGCAGTGAGTTATAACTCAGAATCTGAAGCTCTACTAGTGCAAGGTTGGAAAAAATAGGGAATCAGGGAAGAGCTGTGTTGAAAAAGGAAACAACTTGTTTATGTTAGGACTGCTAGTTGTGTTCTGAATCTTCCTTGCTGACCTGATTTAATTAACATATATTAGTGTAGATTCTTCAGACATTTGTAAATGCTTGTAGGCCACCTTCTTCATATTTTAGCTTTGCTTTAGCGTAGTGTGAGCTTTTTTGGGTATTTTTGGTAAGCCTTTGAGTGAATTATCATAATTGTTTAGAATAGCTACATTAGTGTTTGTGGACATTTGAGGGTCTATATGCTACAGTCACTTCAACTCGAGATAGCCCAAGCTTCAGGAAGAGTAAAGCTTCTAGGGTAGATGGAATCGGGTGGAGCATTAATCGGAGTAAGGAGGGTGGCTTGCTTTGTGTGTAGAAGTCTGTCCTAAGTATTCTATTAAAAGTCATTTGCAATACAGAAGAGACTTAATTGTTTAGCAGTTGCACTAGAAATTGATCTCCAAACTTCAGTCATGGGTAATAGTAAAATAAAATCTTTTTATAAAATCATCCTACAATAACATGTACTAAAGGAATATAATTCAAAACAAGTAAGCTTCACCTGTTTGACTTTGGCATTCTAGTGCAGATGTACTAAATTAAAGTTACATCAAGAATGAAGTAATCTCAGCTCTCTGAATATGACTACAATTGTGTTTCTTAAACTTCTTAAGTGAAAAGAAAAAACACAAATAAAATTCCATCTCTTCCTCTGATTAATGAATGAGGAAAGGGTTTGGTAGTAACTGCCTGCACTGTCATTTGTAATGAAAAGAAATAAAATTACCTGAATTAATACAGTATCATGGGTGATAACATTGTCAATTTAATAGTAAAGGAGAATAATGGCAAAGTTAAACATGCAGTTGCAAGAAAGGTTTATACACAGTAAAGATGGTGCGGTTATGTCAGATTTGAGAGGATGAGGGTAGAGCGGTGAATGCGTGGAAGAGAAGGCCACCAGTGTAATGCTGTGTTAAGGAGTTTTTAGCTGCTGTATGCAGTTTCAGAATTGTTTCTGAAGACCTGTTAGTCTATTAGTGGGTATTAAGAGAACACATTGATCAGGTGGAAACAACTTTAATTATACTTCTCTCTTTGTTGCTTTGTTTTTATCTTTTTCCTCCTCCTTCTAAGAAGGGAAGTGTATCGTCATTCTTTAACTTCTGTGTGATTTGAAATAACTCAATTGGAGATTAATGGCAGCTTGTCCACGCTTACCTGAAAAGCCAGTAATGTCTAAATTGGGTGTTTGTGGCCCCAAAGTAGTTTAGCTCCATTTGAGGTATTCAGGATAACTGTTAATTTTCCTCTTAATTTCTGTCACTTGTAAACTAGGATTCTTATGGATTCCTGTGTTGTTCACTTAAATAGCAGTTACAACTTTTGGAGCTGAGTGCCTTAAACTCTTGACCTTAAAAAAGTATCTTTAGGTACTTAAGTAATCTCTTGATGAGAAAGGAGGATCTCTGGGTCTGGTTCTGATCTGTTAAATGTGTATGTCCTTGGGAAGGGGGCCTCGAACGACAGTTTTACACCGAAATACTGAAATCTGGATATAAACTACAGATGTCTAGGTTTATAAGTCGCAGCTGTACTCATAAATTAACAGCTAATATTTTGAACTGCTAAGAGATTGTTTGTTGGTAAACTATATCTGTTCTGTCTTTTCCTAATCTCTGTGAACAATGAATATCCTTTAGTCAGCCTTTCCAAGTGTTGTATATATTGTGGAAGATACAGAAATCTGTTATAACTTGTTATAATAATTTATAGTGAAACTGTTTTTGTTTTATTAACCATCATGTTGGTAGCAAATAGAAAAATCCATTTTGCTGCCATGCACTGCCCTTGAATTGCTGCTTCCAGTTTTAATGCTGTTGTAATTACTTTT
>VYZW01009437.1:96647-109770 GCA_013401315.1 Balaeniceps rex | reverse complement strand
AGAAAAATTAACTCTCTCCCAGCTGAAACCAGGACATTTACCAAAAGCTGATGTGGAGTTATTCCAGGCTCTCTAGAAAATTCTGTACCTGCACTTGACCCCAAACGTGCGTGAGACCGTGAAGCTGGCTGCCTTCTCCTCCCCTCGCACCCCACCCTGCCTTTGTAAAAAGATATCCACATTTTTTAATTCACAGACCCAGAGGGAAGTCTTGGAAGGACATCTTCATTTTTGTCTGCCTTCCCAACCTGATCCTTATGAACACAATGGCTTAGCATGATGCACGCGACTAGCAAACAGTAGGGACAGTTGGGACAAAAGTCCCAAACCTTTGCTAATGTCAGTGGAAAGGAACTGCGTGCCCCGCAGGGTTGGTGGAAGCATTGATGGGGTACGTGACTTCCCAGAGCGCTGAAGGGCTTCCCAGCATGGTCTTTCCCAAGCAGAACCTGCCCATTCAAATCCTTGCCTTTGGTGATTAAATTCAATTCAACATTACAGGAGTGGAGACAATAACCATTTAAGGAGCAAAAAATACTTAAGAAAGGAGAGGGCACAAACCACAGCAGTAAATCTACAGCCACATCAGTTTTGACAGTTAAAGCCAAGCTGTAAGTTAAGCATTCACATGGCAGCTGCCCATACAGTCTTTGGTGGCTGTGTTTGAGAATTACTTCTTTAGACAGACACATAGACTAATGAACTTGGCCATCATCTTTTGAGAGGAAATTCATAGGCATTCAAAATCTCCTGGCAATGCTTTCAGGGATAGATAAGATGAAAACAACACCAAGTGCTATTGAATACCTTAGGCTGGCTGAACAGCCTTTCTGCTACTCAGTACAACAGCCCTTCCTCTGCACAGTGCATAGAGAATAGCTGGGTTAGGGTAGGGACGTACAGGCACTTATCTCAAGTTTTCTAACTGACAACAGGTACTGAGCATCTCCAGGGCCCATTGTACACCAGCAGGCAGAAGCACTTGGTACTGCCATACCAGAGCCTCATATGTTCATTGACTGGCTTGCTGTCAGGGTCGGGTTGCTCTTCTCCCCCATGTCGAAAACCCTGTTCTGAAGATCCTACAAATCTTAGGATAATGTATGAGCAATGTATCAAAGCAGTCCTTGTAATATTATGGCAGGTAGATTATTTTAAGTCTGTTTAGTCTAAACAAATCTGGTCTCTTCCTGATTATTTTCCAGATTCGTACCACAATTCTTTAACTAGAGATGGCAAAAGACAAAAAAAGTAAATGGCTCTTACTGACCATAGTTGCAAGCTAGCTTACTGCAGTGCAAGGTGAGGAACAGTCGCCTACTCTGGGACCTGAGCTGAAAAGCCTTTCACATCCAGAGTAAGATTTGGACAGAATTTAAATGTCTCAGTCAAAATTGTGGAAAAGCTCATTTTTAGTTCCCTTCAAGTCACGGGCAACTATCAACATAAGGGTATTCAAGGCTTTTTCATATTAAAATTTCCCAAGCACATCAATTTCAGCTTCAATGACTATGTTTTACAGTATACTCTGAGTATTTGGTGCCTGTCTGAAACCGTAGCCTGATCACGAATGCAGAAAGCAGGAGTTATTTTGACAAGTCCTCTGATCCTGTGGGTTTGATCTAAGCTCACCTCACAGAACAGAGATGCACGGGGTGGCCATTTCTGTTTAATACAAAGGGAAAGGAAAAGTCCTTGGCCCCTTTTAGAAGATATCCTACTGGGGTGGGGCTGGTGGGTGGGGGGCCTCCAGCATCCTAGAGACCCAGTCATTAAATAATTTGTGTAAACCAATCTTAAGATGCATCACAAAAACCAATTCTCACCCTGTATTAAGAATGTGTCCTAACTGTCAGCAGACAAAAAGCAATCATAAATGCTGAATATATTCTGAATACAAAGCAGCTGTAACAGAAGAGGGAACAAGCACTACCTCTTGCAAGAACAGTCTTTTGCCTGGTGGTTGGGGAATACAGGGGTTTAAGTTTCTTTAGGACTTTATTCAGAAAGCTTGTTTTAAAAGGAAAACCAACTGCCTTTATTACATACCTGCCTTAATGTTGAGTACTGTAATGATCTCTATATTCCCAGCCTCGTCCCTGGTGTAACAGAAAGAGTACTTGAGCATTGCAAATACTTGTTGAATCAAACAAGTTATAAATAGCTTATGGAGGATATTAAATGAATGATAAATAAGGTTTAGGAAGGTATTTAGAAGTGGAGTGTATGCTAAAGGAAAACATTGTAAGAAATAAATAATAGTCCTTATTATAGATTCATGAATATTGAGACAGGAAATACCTTTTGAGCCTTACCTACTTTCCTGTGTTACTAAAAACCTGATCTCTGAATTTTGGCACAGAATTTGCGTTACTGTCCTGGGGGATTATTTCACGGAGTGATAGATGGCACTGGAAAATGTTTCCTTACACCCAACTGAAACATTATCTTGCTCTGTTTTTTTTCCACTGGTTCTGTGGTGTGGACCAGTGAAGCCACAGGGAGATACAAGGAGTGGTGCCAGTTCACACCAGCTGAAGAAGCAGCCCACAGTCCCTTAATCCTCCCTCAGATGAGTTTTACCTCTTTCATGAATTCCTCCTCAGATACTTCAGACGTTTATGCCGTCCCAAAGCCATAGGAATCATTCTGTCCAGCTGCACAATTTTAGCTCATTATAAACTTTGCCCCATCATTATTTTAATGCTTTCTCCTAGGAAAAGTGGTGTCAGACTTTTTTTTTTTGTTTACTACTGCCAATATATCTAGACAGCTTTAAAGAAAAAAGAAGGGGCTTGCAATGTTTTATAGAATCCTAAATTGGTGCTCTGCAGCACAGTATTTTACAGGAATGGTGAAATACGATATATAGTGTTTTTTATGGCACTATATATATCAACACGTAGCATAGGTGATAAAAAGGCTGAAGCTGACCACTAGCTGATCAGTAGTTTAAATGTGATCACTAGTTTAACCCAGACCTCATCAGATATTCTCAGTGATTTGTGCAAATGAACAAAGTTTTGTTTTTCTTTTGCTATTATCCATCCCAAAGGAGTTAATATTATGGTGATTTTGTGGTTAGACAGTAATTTGCTACTTTCTTTCCGTATCATGTTTGATGTATAGTTTAGGATTTGCCTACAAATCACGGGGACCAAATCAAAGAGTTACAGTATCGTTAGCATTTCCTTTTCTCAGTGTCATGTGTCAGTTTTGAGGCTATTTTATTTAATTTAAAGTTTTGTTTCATTAAGGAACTTATTGCAAGGATCAAGTATGTTTCCTGGAAATGCTTTTAGAGAATTAAGGTTCAACAAGGTGCAGTAATATTTATACATATTTGCATATATATAAACATGAAATTGATTCTGTTTGGAGATAACAGATAGAAAAATCCCTGAGGCTATTGCCTTTATACCATTGGTATTCTGTATCACTAGGAATGAACTTGGCCGGCTGTCACCAAAAAACTTCACTTCCATAAGAGGCAGAGAAATGTAATTGCTTTTGCCGCATCACATACAGTAAACTCAAGGGCTCTCTGTGTTATTTTATTACAGTTGCAGTTGACTGATGGAGATTAACCTTATGCTAATCACTGTAAATGTAAAACCTGGTCTTAGATGGTACTTAGTACAAAGACTGTTGATGTAATTTATTCATACAAACTTAGTAAGTTATTTTTTTAGTGGTTAAGCAGCCATTTTAGAATTTGACAAATTAATACATTACTTCTGACAATCTATAATATTTATGGTGCCCTTCCAGTCACCACAAGACATGCTGCTCCTGATTTTGGACAGCACAGAGAAAATATCTTGCAAGTTGACTGCATTTAAACTCTTTAAAGCACCAACTTCTTGAAGTAATAATGTTGTTAACATCTTTATCAGTGATTCTTGAAATCTTTTAGTACCTGTCATGTGTCTTACTTAAGAAGATGGATATTCATGCCAAAAATAATAATTAAAAAAAGGTTGTTGTTCTGGAGGCTCATGTAAAGAGTAAGCTATTATGTATTTTTTACATTTAGTTCTGAATGTTGCACAGTAATAATGTCTAGCCTTGTTTACAGTGTAGTTCTCTGTCTCATAATTTGGGAGGACCTTGCCCAGGACTAGTTTTCCATTAGAAGATCCCACTACAATAATTTCATAGTTAAAGGAAAATTAGTATGTAAGTAGAGAGAAATCATGTGACAGAACACAAGCCAAGTCCACCCTGTGCTTTTTTTTCTCATTAGAGAAAACAAAAATGACAGATCTCAATTCGACCTTACATAAACATTTTCATTACAGTACTTTGGACAAAATTTGAGGACATGTGCTTTCTTCACTGAAATCAGTAGCAAAAATGTCAGAGGCACCTCTGGTCCCAGCATTTCCATCCCACCTCTCCCCACCTCAGAACTCATTCACTAATTTGGGCAGATACATCGCTATGTCGGCATCCTTCCGAGTGACACATGAACATGCTGGTTAGTGACCGTGACGTGAGCATTCGTTATCACCACTGGAGGCAACACCCACTGGAGCTCGTTCAAGTAGAGATGAGATACCATGGACTACCTCCAAGTTGTTAGAGGTTTAGGGACGAGTCTTTCCTGAAGGTGATACTTGGGCACAGAAAAGCTGCTGTCATTCATATTAGTTTTTGTAAGGGGTATTTTTATTTTTATTTTATGAAGGCTGTCNAGGAGAACAATGAAAGAGAGAAACAAAACCCAGGGAAAAAGAAAAAAACAAGTGATGCAACTGCTTACCACCCGCTGACCAACGCCCAGCCTGTCCCCAAGCAGCGATTGCTGCCCCCCAGCCAACTCCCCCCAGTTTATATACCAACCATGATGTCATATGGTATGGAATAGCGCTTTGATCAGTTTGGATCAACTATCTTGGCTGTGCCCCCTCCCAGCTTCTTGTGCACCTGGCAGAACATGGGAGGCTGAAAAGTCCTTGACTAGTGTAAGCACTAATTAGCAACAACTAAAACATCAGTGTGTTATCAGCATTCTTCTCATACTAAATCCAAAACACAGCACTATGCCAGCTACTGGGAAGAAAGTTAACTCTGTCCCAGCCAAAACAGGACACTGTCACAGCTGAAAAACAGTAGTTAGGCTAGAATGATGGAACAAAAGGGATTTTTGTTTCCTTTATTGACAATGAAAAATGCAACATGTCTCTTGCATGCTTCTGCTGGGGTTCTTTAACTCTTATAAAATCTTCACTAGGAGTAAATCTGTAAAATGATTTCAAGGTCTTGTGTAGATAACTAAATATTTCTATTATACTGCCATTATCATATTAATAGGTGCTGTATGTGGTACTATGAAGCTGAGGTATTTTCCTAACACAAAAATGATTTGAATGTCCAACTGCAATCATCGTCAGTCTTTTATAATATCTACATTTGGAGGAATTTTAGTTTTTTTGTAATGCTTGAAGGTTTATTATTCGTTCATCAGCTTCTTAAGTTAGATAGCCTCGGTATCTCAGCATTCTGTAGCAGAGCATATTGATTAGTGTTTTCTAGAAGGATTTGACATAAGTTAGGTTGATGTTGGCAGAGAGAGGTGGATAGCATATTTAGTGCATTATCACTATACATTTTAGCCGTTGACAGTGACAGAAGCAAGCTGACATTAACGCATCTTTATAAGTGATACTGCTATTACCAGTGTCACTTTTATCATCAACTGCGCAAAACATTGACCTAGGGCTCTGATTTGATGTTATAATAAATTTGGCATGTATTAACATATATATCACATCAACTTCTTCATGACATATTCTGCGACAGGAGTACGATTATTGTATACTGCTTCAGTTCACTCGTTAACATTGCCCTTAACATCTCCTCCAGAAGGCAATAATCTGATATTTATTTTTATGCTTTTTTTTTTAAATGACAGAGATAGCATTTATTGGTTTGGATATAAAATGCTTATAGGTAACATTTTCTTATGAGAGACTGTCATACAATTAATTTTATTGCCAACAATTCAAGATGTTGTGAACAGACTCAACGTCGTTCAAGACTTTTTCCTCTTTCAAAGAGTACAAACCCATTTTGGATGTTTCCATCAAAATTGAATGTCTGGAAAAACATACATGTTCTGTTGAAAATGGAATTGTGGTATCACTTATGTAAAAACTGATGTAGCTTTAAAATGTGCTAATCATTTGAGTGCAATTTAAAATCAATTAGAAGATGCTAACTTCTGAATGTGAATGACCAGTATCAAAATAGTAGGCTGATTTAACAGAGATGTTCTGGAAAAAACACACTGCATGACCCTCCAAAGTACAGGAATTTGAGGGGAATATAACTGGCACAGACTCTGAACGGATGGTGGGAACCTGAGCTGTGAGGATTTAACTTGCACAAGTCCATGATGACTTACCACTCTAGATCTCACTGGAATTAATTTGGCCATAGATTTTTATCATATTTTCACTGTGTGGGTGCTATGGAAGGATAAAGTAAGTGTGGGGTTTTCTCTAGAGCATAAACAGTCCAGGAGCTCAAGAAATTTGAACAGAAAAGATCTTTTGTGAGAACTGGGAGGTGCTTTCTGGGACCTGCGAGTCATTTGGGGTGGAACCCCAATGGCTTTTAGTCCAGTGTTGCCTTTGCAGCATTAATCTTCAGGTGCTTTGGGGCCTCTTGCAATCCCCGGGCAGTGCTGCATGCACGCTCCCTCTACAGCTTGCGGGGCCATGTTTAAAGGAAAGGATGCAAGCGCCTCCCACCATGCTTTGCACCATATGGATGGGGGCCACTTCAGTGTGGAGGATGAGTCATTTGGTTAGCACAGAGCTGTGCTATACTTCTTAAATTAAGTGACATGTTACACAATTAGCTTGAGCTTTGCATGGCTGCTGACCCAGACTGGGTCAGGTCTCCCGAGCTCAGGAGCTTAAGCAGGGGTCACCTGGATCTATCTGCAGTAATCACCCAAGAAGGTTATCACCCCAAAGTCATGATAGGGAGCTGCCTCAGGGAGCCGTCAGGAAAAGCCAGCTGTAGAAAAGAGCCTAAACCCTGGCCCTTAAAAGTGGTAAGCATCTGACGTTGGGCCACAGAGAAGCAGCTTGCCTTGTTCAGCTTTCTCAGCTGTGACTCTTTCCAAATTTAGGCCTCTAAACTAGATATCAGTTTCTTACGAGAATGAGACTATAAAAACTGCCATGCTGGACCAACCAGAGTCCCATCTTGTCCAGTGTCCTGTCTCAGGCCGTGGCTGATAGCTGATACTAGAGAAAAGTGTGAGGAAGAGGCAAGCATTATGAATTGAACTCAGATCTCTTCATTTGCAGGAGAGTTATAATACCTTATCATTACACAGATACTCACAGAGTATGTGAGTTTCTCCTAATGAAAGTCTTTCATGTTGTTAACTAATTGAATATTCACTGGGCCAGAGTGGAGGACCTAAATTGTCCTCTTCATTCCCATGTCCTGATGATCAGCTAGTCCTTAGCTGCTTCTGCATCGCCCTAAATATTAATTATTCGCATGGATGTTTTTGTAGAATTTCTATGTATTTTTAAATGAATCCATCTGTGCTACTTCATACTAAATTAGTTTTTGTTGGTATTTTAACTTTTTTTGTTTCTAATTGTTCTTATTATGAGTTTTTTTCTTGAATGATTCAATTTTCCTCAGAAAATTTTAAGAACCTTTTAATGGTTCTTTAAACATTCTTCATTCTGAACAGAATTTAGTTGAGTGTTTGAAAATCTTTTGCATTTAATGGCAAGAACTAACAACAAACTAACATTTGGTGGTTTTTTTGTGCACCCTCTTGTGCTGCTACATGAGTAAACTGCATTCTTTGCATATTCCTCAAAAATATTGTGCATTTATTTTATTTTATTTTAGATTTCATTTTCCAATAATCATATTGTTATTTTATAACAACAACAACAAAAAATCTGTGCATTGAACTAGCACTCACCAGGCTCCCAGAAGGTCTGTGTTTGATAACTTGGTTAGCAGACATTGTGCGGGTGCTGCAGAAGTGAGAACTCAATCTGAATAGAGAAGAAACTTGAAGCCTTACCAGAGGGTTTATCTTGCCAATCACTTGCTATGAGGGATACAGCATATAAAAGTTCTTACCCAGAATATACTTTCTAAGCATGTATATGCACCACATAAAGTGGTGACAAACAGCAAAAAAAAAAAAAGGTAAATATGTTAGAAGTGATGCAGAATTCAATGATGCTGACTAAGAAATCCTGCAAAAGAGTTTTTCATGATGTTTCAGGCTTGTTTTACCAGATATGAGAGGTCGCATGATTGCAAGTGCTCATTAACACATTCAAATGAGTTACGCCTTGTTAGCGGAAACACATTCTCATACTGCCCAGGGAAGAACTAATGGTAGGCTATTTAAATAAACCCATTTTCTTCATGGTCATTTTTTTATTTTGCGCTTGCAGATGTCCAACGGCCCATAGATGGTTACTTCACTATCTGTACCTCCACTGACAGATAATAACCTTTTAAAATAGACTCATAATCATGTGCACATGCTCCAAGAGAGATAAGCTCAGTTTGGATGAGAAAATCAACTTCTGAAGTGTGCTACTTAGGTAATTATGAGGGCTGAAAAAACCTGATCATTTAGGATTTGATCTTTTGATGTGATACGGCATAATTTTTGTGGGACCGTGCGTTTAATTAGTCTTCATGGAATGAAGTATATTTTTAAGTGGGCAGGTGCAAACGTATCACAGCAGATTTTATTTTTGTCTTTACGTGATCTCAAAAACTTCATAAAAACTGACTCTAAATCTAAATTTTTCCCAGGTAACCATTAAAAACTCTAGAGTTTCATGTGACCAAGGCCTAATTTATTTTAATAGGAGAAGTATATAGTCTGCTGACATAGCTATTTGCAAAAGCAAATCCCAAATTCTTGACACTTCACCTCCACCCACGTAGCATTCTCCTGTCTTTCATTTTACAAACACACACACACACAGACACACACTTTCTACAGAAAGTATGCCAAAAGCCTCTTAATCCTGAATGCTCTAATGAATATTTGAGGTTCTAGTAAACCAGAGAGAAAGTGTAATGAAAAGGAAATAGTTTGTACCCTGTGTAGCAGACAAGGAGCTCTGAAGCAGACTTGACTTTGGTTTTGTAGCAGAAATCCTCTGTATAAGCCTTTTTTGCTGCCAAATTCTGCCAAGATAAGCTACGGGCCAGTGCAGCCTTAAATCTTGAGTTTATTTACTGTCAGTAAGAAGCCAAACAAAAATGCCTGCCAATTACTTCAAATCTATCTGTGACCATGTGTGTTCCTCAAATGAATTGTTTTGGAAGAAAAATAAAGGCTGATGGCAACCCTTCAGTCCAGACCCTTCATCTGCAGCTTTCTGGCTTCTTTGTGAACTTCAGGTGCTGCAGTGGGTCTTGGCTGCTCACTGGCGAAAGGCAGGTGCCAGAGAGTGCTGCAGAACAAAAGGTGTCCTCTCAAAGTTGCCTAAAGCTTCTTGCTCGCTCCTCAAGTCCTTCACCCAAGGCCTTAGCTTCAGGATTTTTGTGCTGATTGCTTCCTCGACCCTGAGAGGTCACATCACCATTATAATGTTCAATGACTGGGTTTGACATTTCTGGCTAGGAAATAACTTTATCCAAAGGGAAGTTTCAACCTTTGGCAATTTGTTTTCTGATGCTAATGGAGGAAGACATCTTTCAAAGCTTATGCTGAAAAACACGTCTGAGAAAGAGACATCTGAAAATAGCCTGGTAGCTGGGGCATTCACCAGCGCCGCAGGAAAGTTGGGGTAGTTTCCATCTTGTCCTTCAAGGAGAGGCATATTCAAAAGCAATTCTGTCTCTCCATCCTGGTGTTTCCACTAGTCAGTCCATCCTGGATTCAAGGAACCTTCCAGATGAAAAGTGAGTAAAAGTGAATATGTTCTGTTAAAAGATTTCTTTTTCAAGCAAACTGACTTTTTTATGTGGAAGAAAATACTTAAATGAAAAATTCCTGGTCCACTTCAGAAGTGCAAAGGAGATGAGATTTCCTATGTATAATGGCAATATAGAGTCAGCTGAGGCAATACTACATGCAACAAACACAGCGTTTGACGACTTCTACGGAAATTAAAGGCAACCTTTTAAATGAATGAAACTTTACCAGCTACTAGTATATTCGGTAATGTCCTACGAGGATCTTTTCTGGGAAGCAGAGGAAAAATAAGTACTTGGTACAAGAGGGCTTGTGAGTCACTTCCAAAAATAACTTGTTTCATTTCCTTAACTTTCAAACTCTTTTCTCCATGCCAATTTCTGGCTAGTTAACAAACAAGACATAATAGGCAGGGCAGATGCAAAATCAGAGACTGGAGCTGTAAGACATGTACCGCATTAGGTAACTACTTTTTTGGTAAAATGCATGTAATTTATTACACTTCCTTTAAAAGTCAGAGAACGAGCATTTCAGAGAAGAGGACTGATCCTGTGGGCATATCTGCCTTGTGCTTTTCTTGAGTGCCTGAGCTCTCCCATTGACCTGTAGTCTCTGCTGTAATCAAAACCTCAGCTGGATAATGTTGACGAGACTGAGCTCCTAATCACTTTTTTTTCTGAAGAAAAGGCTGCAGTCAGTAGGATCATAAAATCTAATGCCATGAAAAAGACAGAATTTGACAGAAATACTACTACTACAGCAAAGCCCTTTTCTTAAAAACTAAGTTAAGACAATTTTAAAATACCCTGAAGCTTTAGTAGGAAGCATGCATAAACACAATTGTATTGGATTGCCAATACATTGCTGTTAAGATGTTCTTAATGCATGACTTACAGGTTTTTAAAAGTTTTATTTTCTTTCTTTTTTTTAGTTTGAGACTAGATATGCTTCTGTATTATGTAAACCTGTGAAGCTGTTCAGAAGACATTGATTGTGAAACTTTCAGATTGCACGATGCCTTGTGCATACAGATGCAAGAGCTTTATTAAAAATGCTTGCGATTTCTTAATATTTTTCACAGGAATTATATAATCTCTGGGATAAAGAATCCTAGCAAGAGTTATTTGCTGAAACATAAGGAGGAGTTTTATTAAGTCCAAATCTGTTTATTATCTCTAAATCTTCTAACTGGTCGAAACATTGGGTGAAAAAGTAATACATGAGTTATAGGGTCTTTCCTGTTGAATTTAAATGAAGGATATGTATTTGATGTCTTGTTTAATTATCCTTGCTGTTGGAAGTTAAGACTATGACTAATATCTCAAAACAACAAACTGAAACATTTAAAGTTTTTAAACTTTTATATTAACCTCCTAATTTATATAATTTGAATTCCAATCTTCATTTCCACCTGAAACAGGTTTTTCAGGAGATGGATGAAAAATAGGAAGCAATCTCTGTTGGTAGCAAATTGTGCATATATAATATTATTTCCCAGAGTTTTGAAGTTGACTCTAACTCAGAGTTAAGTCTCTTTTTGAAATAATGTACATTGTTATAATTGGGAGCATGATGATAAATGGTACTGCTCTATTACTAGTAATGACAGAAATAAAGTTTAATTGACATCCAAGACATATTTCTTCCCTTTTCAAAGCTAAGACAAAGTTCAGAAATCGCATCCATTTTCACTCAGTTCTCAGGTAAAATTTGACTTATTTCAAGTAACTCTCAGCAAAGAATGGTCCAAAGTGATAAAAAAATCAGCATTTCTTCTGAAGTCTTGCAGGACTCTCCTCAATCCAGACATTTTAGAACATTGAAGTAAGCAAGCAGCGTTCCCCCTGAATCTGGCAGCTCTGCTCTTAGGAGACTGCAGAGTCATCTGCCACTAAGGCAAAAGGAGCAAAAGTCCCTTTGAAAGGCTACAGAATTTTGGAATCTAAAACTTATAGTTTGAAGAAGAGGATAGGTATCTTTAGCTAATAAAAAACATAGCACAAGATAACCTTAAGAACACTCTTAACATTATCAAAATGCTAAACCACTGGACAAGAGGAGAGAAAGAATACATCTCATGTGGCATATGTTAGTTATNTTAATCTAAAGCTACGATTATTACATCCATGCCTTCCTCCAACTGCTTAGAAAGAAGATGCAACATGAAAGTACAAATATGTAGGAATCAAGCACTGAATCTACATTCTTTCTTACTACATGCAAAAGTGTTTTCCATTGCATTGTCACCTGTATTCTTATACTGGGAACTTCTGAAGAAAATCTTGGTAGGAAGTAAACGACAACATGCAGATTTTTGTTCGTTAAAATTAAGTCACCTCCCCTTTTTATAATACTGTGATCCTTTTGGTTAGTTCATAGTGTCTATAGAGATAGTGCTATTTGCACATTTTCAGCTGAAAGTCTAAAGTATTCTTTATAACATTGGCAGGGTTTTCCTTAAATTTGGAAGACTCTTCTTTAGAAGTCTGACATTAGTAGCATACTGGTCATGAAGCCAAACCTAAATANTCTTAACATTATCAAAATGCTAAACCACTGGACAAGAGGAGAGAAAGAATACATCTCATGTGGCATATGTTAGTTATGTCGCTTAATGCACAACTTGAGGGTAACCAGTTCTCCCTGGTGATGAAGGTAGTTTAAGGATCTATATCGAATATACTGGAATTACTGTCAGGGTCAGCCTTGATTGTACTGATTTTATTTTGGGGTATTATAGGAAATACAGGCTTTGAAATATTTTAAGGTGATAAAAATGTTTATAAAATCTCTGAAATTGTAGTTCTGGCAATAAACTAACTCAATTGCTTCTTTAATCTAAAGCTACGATTATTACATCCATGCCTTCCTCCAACTGCTTAGAAAGAAGATGCAACATGAAAGTACAAATATGTAGGAATCAAGCACTGAATCTACATTCTTTCTTACTACATGCAAAAGTGTTTTCCATTGCATTGTCACCTGTATTCTTATACTGGGAACTTCTGAAGAAAATCTTGGTAGGAAGTAAACGACAACATGCAGATTTTTGTTCGTTAAAATTAAGTCACCTCCCCTTTTTATAATACTGTGATCCTTTTGGTTAGTTCATAGTGTCTATAGAGATAGTGCTATTTGCACATTTTCAGCTGAAAGTCTAAAGTATTCTTTATAACATTGGCAGGG
>VYZW01009437.1:73452-96568 GCA_013401315.1 Balaeniceps rex | reverse complement strand
CTAAATACACTGTGTTTGCTCTCTTTTCTAGAACTCTGCTTCAGATGTTGTAAACTCTGCCATAACTTAAAGGTAGATTGCAAACTGGAAAAGGAGAGGAGAGTGACCGAGAGAAACCTAGGTGATAAGAGATTAGTAAGGACAATATAAAAAGAGGAAGGAAAAAATCACTGGTCAGTAGATGTGTTAATTGACTCTGAAACATAAGACCATGAGCATAATGCTAGAAAGAAGGAAAACCTGATTTGAAAGTAAACAACATCATTTATATCTCTGTTCTGGCAGGAATACGACTTGCAAGGCAAAACCAGAACTTGACTTAGGTAAAGATGGCCATGTGAATGGGATAGTCCTAGTTATGAAGAGCTGCTTGGCTGGACTCAAATGGGAGCTTTGATAGATGCCATATGTCATCCCTAGGTACAGAAACCAGAGAGGTGAGAGCTGTCTTAAGTTAAGGCTGGCACCTGCTAACTACACATGTTACCTTCACCAAAACTAGTCAAATAATGTCATGTGGATGTAGGATACCTGGGAATATATGGCGAAGAAGTTGCAGTTACCCATGGACTGTCAGAATATTTTAGTATAGACAAGGTTATAGGCACTTACTCAGGGCTGCACAGGAAGCCTTAGGCAAAGTATAGATTTCAGTTTGCAGGCTGCCTGGATTTGTTGGCTAAAGAAATTATGCTTCTTGGTACAAAATGTACAGTCTGCTGTGGAAAATTTTCTCCTATTCTTTCTCCTACACTCTAAAATATCTGAGGAATGGTACATGACTGTATTTAGCTGAATGATTATGCCAGAGTGCAAAACTCAAAATGTTTTTTTTTGATGAGCCAAAGTCAAGTTTGTAAAATGACAATTCTTCAAACAAATGCTTCTGTTGGAAAAAAATAAAAATAAAATTACTTAATTGGAACAAGTGTAGCTTCTTCCAAATAGATAAAGTTGTATGCAAATGACCCTGGCACTGTTAAACATACAGTATTCTTGACATCTGGGAAAGCTCAAGTTAAATGTTTAAAGACAGCTGCATTTTAATGATTAGCACAGAGAAGAAAATGAGATCCTAAGTGAACGTACAGGAGAAGCCAACAGCCATTCAGCTTTACCTTTTTGTTTGTTAGTAGCTGAATGCCAGAATAATTACTCTTTGTAGCTAGCATTCTTCTGGGCCCACACAGACCTACTCAAAAATAGCTTATTAAAAGGACCTCTGAAAATCCTTGCTGAGAAGGGGAAAATATGACCTCTTCTTCAGTTTTATCACACACATCTCTGCGCTGCTTTTTTATGTTCATTTTTTATTTATCTCCCAACTGTGCTCTACATACTACAGACAGCAGCCTGGGGAAAGAGGCATCTGAGTTATCAGCCCACTGAGCTTTATTAGCAGAGGACAGGTAAGAATGCTTGTAGATGGGCTTGTATTGATTATTTGTTAAATCCCTTGTGCAGATGACTGTAAAGGGTGGTGCGGTTTCTGATGGGAAGCCTATTGCTGATTATACAGGATGAAATAATCCATTTCTTAATGATTAAGATACCAACTACCTCCTCCTATAGTTGGTTAAAAAGCTGAAAATTGAGTGTCTGATATTTCCAAAATACTCTGTGTATACCTAATGTACCATCAACGAGAACTCTGTTCTCTTCCTTATGGAAAGGAGCTGAGGGATCTGGGCTAGCTGGTATTATAAGACTTTTACTGCTGTCTGCTGGAATGGCAGCAGAAAAAAAATGACAGCAGATAAACTAGAAGTCCTCAGTCTGGTTAAATAAGAGTGGATAAAGACTAAGGTTTTGATTTGCACTTCATGAAATATATGAAAGGATCTCTTTTTTTTTTTAATATATTTTTCTGATTGATCAAAAACCTGATAAATCCAGATGCCAGATGGCTTTTTGGATCTTTAAAATCATATTTGAGAGTATGCCATGATCAATTAGTGAGATAAGTCTAAAACATGAAAGACGTGCTGTTATCTGTCATTGATAAGTGGGTGCCAGGTGCATAGGCTTTGAAAATTCAAGCTGTACAACTCCGTGTGTTTCTTCACATCTTTTGGATCCCTGCTCCAAAAATATAGCTCCTTAGCAAGACAAATGCCCAGACACAAGATGTAGCAGTTTGGGAAAGGAGGTATCTATTGAAAATGTCATGCTTCGGAGATTTAAAAGAAATAAACCCAAAAGTTTTATAATAATAATGGAAGAGTCCGAACACAGGAGACAACCTGATAGAATCTGTGCTGCCAAGAGCAAATCACATCAACCTTTTCTTTCCCCCTGTCAGATCAATTATTTTTAAATGAAAAGTTACTTTCCAATTAAACCAAACTCAGACAAAATGTTTTAACACTCAAACCCCCTTACTTTTTATGGTTTTCAAAAATGAAAATATTTTTTAAAAACTAACCTGAAAAAGTTATCAAAAAATTAAATGTACTTTTAACATTATTTAGCTGAAAACAGACAGAAGTAATAAAAGAGGGAAATGAGAGGAAAAGGAAACTTTTAGGGAATCAGAAACAGTCAAAATGAACAAGAAGACAGCTGTCAGTGGAGAGTGTATGCATATGGTACCTACAGGGTGTGCATGAGTAAAGCATTTCTCTGCTTTTTGGTGTTTCGGTGAGAGCAGGTGGAGCTGGTTGCTTGGCAGGTAATGACAGGAGCTGTTAACCTGGGCAGAGAGAACGGGCACATTCAAGTCACCCAGAGGCAGCTGAAGTCTCTGGGTGGGAAGAAGAGACCTCCCACTGTTTGAAACTGTCTTGTGTCCTCTCCTGGAAAGAGGCGGTTTTCTTTGCCAAAAGTGCTGGAAGTGAGAATGAATTTGAGCCTGAACCTGTGGTCCTGCAGGTTTGAGGAGAATTTTTTTGGCATAAGTGCTACAATACCAGGTGATCGTGGTACAAAAGGCGACGGTTTTCATTTCTTGCTGTGAGACTTGTATGATAGGGGTGTTCACACTCTGTGTTGAAGTGTTTTGGGTAGAGTTACACCTGGGGAAACACAGAGAGACTGCCAGTGTTGTTGTGTACACTGAAATACTGCTAAAGCGCTCTTGCTAACAGCAGGTTCTCAGTGAAGCACTGAGAGACCCGACATCCAACACATCCTGATCAGAGTCCATGAGGGATTTCGCACACAACTGTTAACCTGGAGCTGTTTAAAGCATAACTCAGCTGCCAAAGTGAGGCTGTACCAGTTGTGCATAAACAAAGAAGGAAGGCAGTTCTCCTAAAATGAGCAGAAAAGTTGCACGAGTGGGAAATGCTTAATCTCACCTGCTGTGTCCAAGCCACTACCAAGCCTCAAGGGTGTGGTGAAAGACCAGATACCTTGTGCAACTTATGCAAGCTAGCGAAACACACATAGAGATGAAAAAATTTGTAGTTAATCTAATTGAAGTATTAGCAGTCTAATCACAG
The DNA here is from genome assembly GCA_013401315.1 of Balaeniceps rex. Taxonomy (NCBI): domain Eukaryota; kingdom Metazoa; phylum Chordata; class Aves; order Pelecaniformes; family Balaenicipitidae; genus Balaeniceps; species Balaeniceps rex. The sequence continues at coordinate 93,125 of VYZW01009437.1, read as the reverse complement.
AGTTATAATATTGTTAATTCCTTTTTCCCTGACAGGGGGTCAAGTTGGAGGAGGCACTCGTCACAACCAATATTTATCAGAACACTTTTTATTAGCCAAGCTATTATCATTAATAGAATGAGGCTGTTCTTATTGACAACAGATAATTATTCACGTGATGCAATTAGTTACTCATGCAGGTCTCTCATACCCTCATGCACTAACTTATAGCTACCCAGCTGGATCCACAGCTGGGAGGGCAACCCTTTGTGCAGAAGCAGAAGGTTCTACTGCTACGCCTTTGGCTGCTGGGTGACTGATCAGAAAGTTGTGTTAAGGGCCTCTTGTTTCTTTGTTTGTAGGTATAGAAGGGCAACAAAGCTGGTGAAGGGTCTGGAGAACAAGTTTTATGAGGAGTGGCTGCAGCTGAAGGAACTGGGGTTCTTTAACCTGAAGAAGAGGAGGCTGAGGGGAGACCTTATCACTCTCTACAACTACCTGAAAGGAGGTTGTAGTGAGGTGGGTGTTGGTCTCTTCTCCAAAGTAACAAGTGATAGGATGAGAGGCAATGGCCTCAAGTTGCGTCAGGGGAGGTTTAGATTGGATATTAGGAAAAATTTCTTTACTGAAAGAGTGGTCAAGCTTTGGAACAGGCTGCCTAGAGAGGTGGTGGAGTCACCATCCCTGGAGGTATTCAAAAAATGTGTAGATGTGGCACTTTGGTACATGGTATAGTAGGCATGGTGGTGTTGGGTTGATGGTTGGACTAGACCATCTTAGAGGTCTTTTCCAACCTTAATGATTCTATGATTCTATAATCCCACAGTCTTTGTCCATGTATAGCAGCTATGGCCTTCTTGGATAGGGTTCAACTTGTTCACTGCTGATGCCAGTGTGTCCTGGTGGTCTTGGGCAAATTGGGCTGACTCTTGGTATTCTGAATTTATAATTTCTTGTGTATTCAACTGGACCACTAATCTTCTCAGTTCATCAGTTTTACTTACCCTCTCTGCAATCTACTGTTTTCTCTTAACACCTCCTCATTGGAGAATTTGTGTTCACACAAATCACACAAATTCACATGTATACGGAGCTTATATGATGATTAGTAGTCCAGCTACAGCGATACTCACACTTAAAGTCCAAACAGTCCAATTATTACAGCTCATTCTCAATAACTATACAGTTAAAACTGACCTAGACAATTTTCTCATTTCTACCACTTCTTTTTCTCTATGCATTGTGATGGAAGTGGCCAGCATCTCCAGTTGTTTGCAGGGGATGTATGATGTTGATGGTAGGGCTTACTTCCCCTGCACTTTTAGCCCACCTGAGGTCATTTTTCTATGTTTGCTAACAGTTCACTTGTTCTTTCTTCATTGGCCAGCAAATTCTATGTTATATCCAAATTCTATGGTGTTTGATATGTTTTATGTGTACCAGATACAGGTTCTCTGCTTCCTCTGTTATCCTTAATACCAGCACACAAGGTTGCATTCCTGTAGTGAGTAATAACCAATTATTAATAATTTGTGCTTGTAGCCCTAGGGCCCCTATCCTATACTTGCACTTTCAAGGCTTCTGCTATTATCTTGTGCTTGTACTTTTGGAGGCATCTGTTAAAATCCCCTGGTTTTCTTCAACAGCCTTCAAGCTATCATTTCCTGATAACATGACATATGTTTTATTAGCACATATATATCCTTTTTCTGGAGTCACTCAATAGTTAGTTTACTGTACAAAAATAACGGTCCGTTAGAAGACACATGCAGAGATATGTATAGACACAGATGTGATGCTGGGTACCACCTGCTCCCAAAATGTATTGCTTGCAACAGTATCACTGGTGTGTTACCAGCCCTGCTTTGCAAAGCATCTTTGAAAGGAGAACTGCTGAGGTGCTCATCTGTGGTGGCAGCACCACGTGGGCTTGATCCTCCTGCGGTGGTGAGGGCAGGACTGGCAGTGCTCAGTGGTGTGGTGGCGAAACCTCACCACATGTGAGCCTCAGCTCCATGGGGAGCGAGCTGGTCTGGCTGAAATCCCCCTGGCCCTCAACCACTCAGACCTCTCGAGAAACCAAAGGGCAAATGGCTCATGCGTGCTACTGTAAAATAGAAGTTCCTTGCTAGGATCATCCCTCAAGACTGATCTCTCGGCTCTGACAGATTTAAGTAGGGCTTTATTTCTATTCCCAGTGCTTGATTTGAAAATTACATCTGCTTACTGATAGGCGCAGCTTTTGGAAAAAGAAAATGAGAGGAATTATGTCATGCATATTAATGAGGCTGTGCTCCAAGACTGCTGTGAGGATGACAGCAGCATTCTAGAACTCTCTTGCAGGGTCGAATTTGCAAGAAATTTTTACAGGTAAAAGAATAAATTCAGGTTAAATTTCAATTTCTCACTGAATAAATGAGGTGGAGTTGTTCAAAAAAGGACTGGAAAACTGGCATCTGTTGTGCCTCACTGTTGTTATACTAATGTGACTAAGGAGTCTGCAGCCTTTTGGTAGGGCAGAAGTATCATGACATTGTATAAGCATATATTATGTGTATCAGTGTGTGTGAATGTCTCTGTGTATACAGTAGTATGGATACTCTGTGTAAGAACTCGTAAGTCTTATGACCTTGTAAGGACCTATGTTTAGGTGCAGACATTTTTATGTATCTACAGGCACTGGACTTGGTCTGAAGTCTCCCGTTCCCCAGGGAGTCTTCTGACCACTAACATATTTGATAAGCAGTCTGTGTGCGTGCTAGACAGCACCGGGGGTGGAGGGTTAAATTTTCTTTTGCGATCAGCCTTCAAACTTTTTCAGTCTACTTTTGCCAGTCCTTGACTGCCTTTTATGCAAGACCAGATGGCAAAGCCTGGCCATGCTACAAAAAAACCTGTGCAAAATCAGCAGCAATATTTCTGGGTCATTTTGACTGATCCACACAGTAAAATGAATGCAGAACAGACAGAAGGAAATGGTGATTACCTGATGAGGGAGTAGGTGGAGACAGTCTGGGTGTGGGACTGCCTAGCTGGAGGTTTGTACATGGGTGATGGACTAGAGCAGCTCGGGATGTTACAACAGAGGTGTTTTTAGCTTGGAAGATGTTGCTTCCTAGGAGGTTTAGGAGACTGGAACAAATAAGAGCTTTAAGGGTGTCAGTAATCCTAAAATATGATTTAGAGACTGAGGTCACTTTAGGGTCTAATATTTTATGCTCATTTTGCCAAACTGCATTTAATTAAATCAATTAAACGTAACAGGCAAGGTATTTTACTCCCCCTCTGCAAAGGACAAAATTAAAGGTTATCTTTACTTACTTTCCACCATGCTCAGCTACATATGTGTAGACCATTATGAAAGAGCAATTACAGTTGTATAAAGTCTGCTGGGCTGAAGAGCTAATTAAAATTATTGTTGAAAAGAAACACTTCAGCTGAATGAGCTCTTGCATTTTGAATAATAGATTACAATTTTATACTATTATTCATTTGCTCTTTCTACTGCTTTACACACATTAGTTTTCAAAAGATATTTGTCTGCATGTGCATTTTAGTGTGTCCTGCTGTACTGAAAGAAGCAAAAGTGATTTGCTGAAGGTGGTACAATGGGCACATCACAGGGCTTGGGGAAGTTCCTGGACCACAGCTGTCGGTAGGAATTTTGGCACAAACTTCAGCTGGGCTGTAATTTCATCCTGGACTTTTGGAGTGGATTTAGCTTTTCCCCTGAAGTTTCACAGATATAAAGTTGGTTTTCAGATGATCATCTGCTGTTGTTTGTAAAAGGTTTTAGATAAGCCAGAGCTCATATTACACAATAACGAGCGAATCCATATTAGGTTAGTGTGATAGCTATAAGAAGTCAGGATATGAAGATATGCTGAAGATTCCTACATCTCATTAACTGACCATTTAACCCGTAGTAGAGTAGCCTTGTTCTCTGCCTCGAGGAGGAGACAATATCTCTTCTGTGGTTTGACTTTACTCTGGACACAGAAAAGAAGTTTATGGAGAGGTTACACAACCCAGGCCATGTTTTCGGATGGCCCCTCTCCGCGGCTGGGTGAGCCGCTTTAGCTGTGCTCTGTGTGTTAGAGCTATATTTATCATGCAGGAATTGTGGGCATGTGAATTTGTGCCCTGACCAAAACAGCACGGCGGTCAATGTGTTTCTACAGTATGATGCACACGCTTGTTATTTTGCTATTATTTATGCAAACATTTCCTTTTCTGTCCTTTAAACAAGTAAATAAACATCCTCAAAAGGAAGTACTTGATATTTCAAAAGTGAGGTTTTCTCAGGGTGTCGTTTTATTAGTGAAATGACTTACATTAGCAAATCAGTGGAAGAAGTGGTAATGTGAACCAGCATATTAAATTTCACTTTAGCAATCTGTATTCCAGAAGGAAATCCTGGGAAGCAATCACTGACAATGGGACCTCAATTTAAATTACAAAATAGGCAGTATGCTGAATATATATAGGGAATGTGAGAGATTAAATAGAAGTGTTCATTTGTCTTCATAAGGTAACCAAGACAATAAAAATGTGCTCTACAAGTAAGGACTGTAGAAGCTGTGGTAATGAAAACAATAATTAATATAATTTAAGTTACTATCCCTGGGGCAGTTGTAAATTGATGGTATTAAATATGCAACAAACCTGTTTGTAAATTGATGACATAGGAAGTCATGGAAGTCATCCAGAATAAGTTTCTCTTTTTGAAGCTATTCGGCAATGTATGATGCAGCAGCCTATAGCTCCCAATGGACTTTCAAAGGTTATTTATATTAAACTCTGTAATTTATATTCTTCAAAGAAGTAACATGTGAAAGGATGCAATTAAAAATAATCAATTATTTCATTGTGCATAAAGTTGATTATATAATATAAACCAGAATTCATTAGTATTAACTTGAATAGACATCACATATGGTATTTTTCTGCCACCATAACTCTATTGATTCAAATGAATTACAGCAGCAGGGAGTGTAAGTCATTGAATTCCTTCTGCTGTTGCTATTGGGTCTAGAGAAAAAGATGATAATCTGCTTCACTTATATATTTATATATATTTGAATTTTAAGGTTATTTTGCTATTATTTACCTCCACATGTCAGAGTGGCTTTTAACAGATGTAATTAAATGCTGAAAGTCCACCCTGTTCATTTCTTTCTGTTCTTCAAGGATAGAAGCATCAGCCAGAGCGATACAGTAAATAAGATGAGTATATGAAAAAAGGTGCAAAAATCCTTTCTCTACCTTAAAAAAAGTATGTAATGGTTCCCTCTGCTTCACATTGTCCAATTAAAACTTAAATTTTAAAATGTCAAAGTATTTTTACTTATTTTTTGAAATCTGTAAAATGAAACCAACCACTTAAAATATAGTTTTAAACAAGAGTTTTTTCTCTTTTGTTTTCACCAGTGGAAACATTTGGTTTTTCTGACTACTCTTGTGATATTTGCTCATTGTCTAGGTTTCTGTGATGCAGCCTAGATTGCATGACCAGTTTTACCTGTTAGAAGTTCCTGTTTCCCACTTGCTATGAGTGAACCTAAGGGGAGCGCATTCCTCCACACTGCCTCACACAGTATCTGACAACTTAAAACTTTCTGAAATGCTGTAATTCTATTTGCTGGTTTATACTTTCTAAACTCTGGGAAGAATAAAATACACTAGGGGACTGTAAATAATACCATGCTTTAATGGCATCTTCCACCTGAAAAAATATTCTAGCTTGTACATATTTATATGTGTTTTCCAATCTTAGTTTTAGCTTGCAAGCAATTTTGATGGTTATTTCCACAATGTGTTAAGGCTAAATACAACAAGGTTTTCTTCATGTATTCTTTAATTTTTCCACCAAAGCAATAAAATTGGAAGTGCAGGGTAAGACACAGTACAGAAGTAGGTGCTTGCAAGATCTCCCCTTTACTGTGCAATGGTCTGGAGACTCATAACTTGGCTTTTTGAAGGTATTTCCTCATTACAAATATGCAGATAAAGTACTGGGAGTTTAGCATACTAGCACATTTGATCGGAATTTTCTATTAATCGGTGTGGCAGTTTGCTATTTGCACACTTTTTCTTTCTCTCTTCCTTTTTCTTTTATAAGGAATATTTTGTGCTCTGACACAAGAATACTCACTGATACAAAACAATGATGTCAAGTGTCAAGCAAGAGCATGACAAGAGGGTGAGGTAGAGGGGGGAAAGGTTAGTAAAGATGGTTGAGGTAGCCAGAGGCACTAGCTGCATTTCCTAGTTAGACAGATGAAAGCACAGCCACAGACCTGCAGGAAAGCAAAGGCCATCTCTAGCTGATTTCAGTGGAGGCCCAGGTGCAGGACAGTGTCAGCTGTACAGAAATCGCTAATGCCAATATGATGCGTGCTCCTGCCTGTGTGCAGGTAATCCTGCTTCTTGAAGAGCACCTTTGGGTATGGCATGTGCTTGGGTGGAAGCTGCATCCCTGGCTGCATTGTAGGGATTGGCAGCTGCTTGCTGATGAGTATGTCCTTGAGTACTGATGTTACTTTGCTGACTTATATCAGGAGCAAGGACTAAATGTTTAATGTGCCAGTTATTAATATTTTAAAATTGTGTTGCTGCTTTATTAAGAGCAATGATCAGACTCGGGTACCTTGGCTGCTGAGAGAATGACAGAGCTATGTTATTTCTCCCTCCCACAAAATAACATCCAGAGCTCCTGGTGTGGTGCAGTTAGCAGCCACCCTTTTGCTACTGATTCAGGCCATGCATCATGTGCTCCAGTGCTTGGCCACTTGTGTGAAGAAGTGGAAGGGGGGAAAGTGGGAGACCACTTGCAGTGCACAGCTCTGACTGGGTAGGCAAGCCTGAAGTGTAACTACTTGTGTGAGTTTGTGAATATAAAGACCCGATTTCAGAACTGAGATGTCTGCCATTTATTCAGAGTTTTCACTTTCAAACATCAAAACACCTTATTCTTTCAGAATTAGAGGTGGATACATGGAAGTTTATTCTGGGTGTGTCTGAGAGAGCAGAGTTCTCCTAAATTGTAGAGAAAACAGCAGCTGGCAATGTTTGTATAAATAACCTGCCTCTGTTTTGCTCAAGCCCTCCAGGAGACAGCTGTCAGTGGAAGTAACTAATATTCACTTAGATTTTTTTAAAAACTGGAAATCTGTGTCTATTGTTTTTAATGTTCTGGCCACGAGAAGACCGAGTCATGTGAATGCATTCCATAATCCCACTCTGCTCCATAACTGCTATTTACTTATGGATGTAAATTACAAAGAAGCATAATGAGAGCCATAGCTCTCCAATTTATTTCACTTTAAACAAGGAAGCCAAAAAGAAAGAGTCAAAACAATGGTCCTGTTTTTCTCTATGATTCAATGCAGTTCAAGGTTCTGCATACTAGAGTTCACTGAAAACAAAATTAACTGCCATAAGCTTTAAATCAGATGATAAAACAAGGGAAAATCTATACATTCCATAATTTTAAATCAGAAAGAAGGATTTTCTACACCAAAAAGGAGTGGGAAAGTCAGCATATCAGGTTTAGTAGTTTGGGATGTGGTTCTCTCTATTTACCTTGCCAAGGCCTTTGGAGTTCCTCTCCCTGATATCTGGCAAAGCAACTGAGAGTTCTACCATGCTGTGGACTTCCTTTTCCTGTCCAGTATCTCCTGTAAGGGAGATGGAAGTGATGGGAGACCACTGTCATAAAACTGAAGGTTTAGGTGAAATTACCTTCTCTTAGCCTCTCTTCAGTGCATTCAGGCCCTACGTATATAGTCCTAGCGAGGATACAAGTTGGGGAGGGAGAAATGAGAAAACAGACACAGAATTAATTGTTGTATGTGGCTGAATGGTCCAAAGAAAATGGGAGAAAATCCTTTCCTTGAATCAGAATTCACCTCAGATGTTGTTCAGAATTAGCTGCATTAGAAAAATGTAAACATGTTTTGCTTTCTTTTTGCAGAGCAAAGGTTCTTGCAATTTGTTATAAGTTGTTAAGCAAATACTCTAGGGCCTATATTATGTCCAGATACAGCAGTATAATTACATTGTTGTTCTACTAAAGTGGAGTTAAACAAAGATAAAAGCAGCCTTGAAATAAATTGAATATGGTTTTCTGTTTCTGGTATGGAAAATGGAAAGAACAACAAATTATTGAACAAATTTTCTCCTGTCCACCATTAGAATATATAGGATATTGATGGGTATAATCAAGGCAGTATTCTGTTTGTTAAAGAAGACCTTAATATGTTAAAAAAACCCAATGACCAGTGTAGTTAATAATAGACTTGTAAGTTATGTAGAGGAAGTAATTAATGTTATTTCAACTCTGACAAAAATAATTTTTATTTGAACAAAAAAGTTGAACTTATTATGTGTTTTATAGGTCACTTCTCAAGAATCTGGAACCAAACCATTGACCTTCACATTCGTACCATCCATTGGAAGACTTCCAACTCATTTTGAGGTTGTAGATGTCTCTAAGTTCCTTGTGACAATTCCAGATGAGCCAAAGGATCTGAGCAATCAAGAAATTATAAATAAGGTAGATTTTTGTTTGCACTATTTTTTCCAGTCTTTCAAAAGATACAGAAAATTTTGTCCTAAGCATCACTGAACTGAAGCTCTTCCCCTTGAACTGTTTCTTGGCTTGTGCTTCATTTTAATTACCAAGCCTACCAGAGATGCAGAATCGTTATGCAAGAGAAGGCTGATATCTGCTCAACAGCCTGTTTTGCCTTTGGCAGAGTTTATATTGGAAGGAAACCCTTGCCCATCTCAATACTGTCCTCTGTCAGTCATGCAAGGGCTATACTCTTGGCAGACGAAGGGGGATTCCTTCCTGATCTTCATGGGAGCAAGGGTGGTGTGTGAGGAGTGTTGTCACATGGGGATTGACCAAAAGTTGGTCACTGGATCCTGGCTTCAACAAATGCCAGTGCTGTGGCTTCCAGCAAAGGTGCCAATCCCTTTCATAGCTGTGTAGTAATGCATCAAAGTGAAAGCTTGTTTTTTGTTTTTGAAAGCTTGTCCCCACGATTTCCCATGACGGTGAAGCCAGCAGCACGACATTCCTGGTTCTCCTGCCTTTAGCCAGCCCATAGTGTTTGTTATTCCTTTCCTGCCTCACAACGCTTAACAGCGTCTTATTTTATTCCATGCCACTTGAGAGGAAACTGGAACCCTCAGATTAAGATTAACACTATGGTGATTCTGCTTTTGTGTAACAGCTCCTTCCCTGGGACACTGCTGGGGCTGCAGTTCTTGGTGCTAATCAACTTTTCACAGGCATTCGGAGTCCTCTGACCTGAACATGTTCCATCATTTTCAGTGGCCTATCTGACTAAAAAAGCAGTTGGTCTGGGTAGAGAATGGACATGTTTGAAGAGACATGCAGTGGAATATTATCCTCAGGAAGTTTAACTCATTTCCAGCCACTCAGTATTGGTTTTGCTGTAAGTAGTGCCCTGGGTAAGGCAGAATCAGGCATTCCCGAGTTCTGTCTCCCTGTGTTTCTCTGTAGGCAGAGAAAACTTTCCTGGAAGGTGATGCAGGCCTTCATGGCACTGATTATTCCCTTTTCTAAAATGTCTAGAACCTGAACAATATTTTTAAAAAAACAACCAACACCAGATAATGAAAATAACACCTCCAAAGTCATACTGGTGGTATCCCCCTTTATGGTCCAATATTTTTTTAAAGAACTGAGCTCCAGGGACTTGTGGAGCTGCCAGTGGAAATTTGTCATTACTGTATTCCTCAAGCAGGATTCAAATATGAGCCCCATCTACAGGCTTTCTCTTGCAGTACATAATATTTACATTCTTTTACCTGATTCCTCCTTCAAGAGAAATATGATTTACCATAGCAGTTTCAATATTGAATAATTTGGTGATGTGAGTGTCATATGCCCAGCTTGCACTACTCTTGCTCTCATCCAAAGCATGCTTGAGAAGTTACATACTGGAAGTGGAAATTGCAGAAAATACAAAGAACAATTGTGGTCTGTGCTGAGAAGCTTGAACATACAGTAAAGCTCTCTGACCTCAGATTCTTTGTCTGCTCTCTTCAGAGAATCCCCTGGCTTAAAGGCCTTTGTTTCTTCATTAATATGTATAGGTTTTGTCCCAGATTTGTCTGTCAGACTCCTCTGAGGAGCATTGTCCGCTCCTGTGGATCCCGTGGTCAGGATGCCTTCCCATAGTGTCTGGCGTAGTCTGGTCTGACAGCTCATTCGGCTTGACTGCACCCTCCATTTCAGTTTCCGCGCCAGCCCCGGGCTCGGGCCATCGTTGTGCTCAGAGTCCCCTGTTGCTCTGCAAGTTGCTGGGAAGGCAGCCCCCGCTGCATCAGCTGGGGAGGTTGGAAGTGGGGGGCTCCCTGGGCGCTGGTTTCTGCTGGGTGCTCATGCCCAAATTCTTCATTCGCTCTCTGCACTTTTGGTAGCGCAGTGCCAGCCACTGCTGCAAGCCAAAATTACTTTGCATTTTGGGGAACACAGATAAAATGCAGCTAATTGGGATCTTTTTCCTTGTATCTTTTGCAGTCTAACGCAGTCTCTGAGGAGCTGGCCTTAAAGAGCAGGGCCAGACAAGAGTGTGTGTCTGCCGTCCATACAGACAGCACCCGAAAGGCTTTCCAGTCTCCGGGGTGTAACTTGAGCAAAGGAGAAATGCAGGAGAATGACCTTTTTAAGGCTGAGTTTATCCTGATTACGGACTCCGGTGATGAAGATGAAGTAGCTGCTGCCTCGAACAACGTTCATCCACCTTCCAACGGCTACGGTCCCATCAGCGCTCAGCTGCTGGCCACGTCCCACATTTCCCCTGGCACTGGGGCAGGGAAACCTCCTGGCGATGGGCATGTTCCAGGTGCTGCGCTTTCCCACAGGAGCGCTGATCCGCAAAAACATCAGGTAACCTGCTCTTTAAACTCTAGAGCTAACCTTTGCTTTCTAAAGCTTTCAGGACATGGACGCTGAGTCAGTTTGTAAAGCTGCTTGGCCAATTTATTCTTTAATTAGCATTTTTGTTGGCCATTCCTGTAACATTGGGACTCTAAGGAGTTGTCCCAACTCTTCTGACTTACTGCCTCTCCCTACAGCTCTGGTGTATAAATGGAGCAGGTAAAGCAGATCTATTGTTCTCTCTTTTAAGAGCAGGTCGTCGTGACAGCAAGTTAATCAGAAGGTGTTAGATTCCTAGCTAGTCTAAATTGGCTAAGGTTGTTGAAATCAATTGAGCCTGTAGATCATTTGAATTATTAGCATCAGACTTTCCAGGCCTATTTTTTTTTCAGCATCCCCTGCAGCCCTTTATGCTAGAGAAAGAAGCTGTAAAAATCCTATTATTCTGATTGTTAGTTAGCACTGACTTTGCACAGGTGTAATGAACTAATGAAGGTGAAAGGTCCATTTTATGTGATCTTTATAGGGCACAGTTATTGATTTATTAAAATTTTAAATTGCCAATGAGAGAATTCAAAAAAAGGGTCTTTGAAATGTTTCATTTTCAAAATATGTCAATCCAATTTAATGCATGAAAAGTTAATATCTCTCATCTTGGGAAGAGTACTGATAGTTTTCAAGAATGTATATGCAGTGGAAAACTCTACCTTTAGTAAAATAGCAACGTCCTTCTCACATGGAATAAATTCAGACATTTTCTTTGACGTCAACAGGGTTTCCATCAGCTGAAAATGCCATTCTTCATTGATAATTTAGAAAAAGTTAAGCATGGCTACTTTGTCTCTGAAAATGAATAGGACTTCCTATCTTGTGTTGAAATGCTTGTGTTACTCAATTTTTCATCAAATTCAGTGTAAATTTTTGATTGTGAATAAGAATTCCAATCTGGTTTGGGATTTAGAGCATTATGAAATATTCATTTCTTCTTAGAAACTCCCAGTGAAGTCAGTGAGAATTTTACCTGAGGAAGGTGTAAAGGCATAGATAAATCTATGTAGCGGAAGCAGCTTGTAAAAGAATAATTGTCCTAGGGAAATACAAATTTACTTCAGCAATGTTCACTATGCAGATTCTGCCAGGCTTACTTGTGTGGTTTCTTTAAAAGCTATTACAAAAATTGGGTGGATTTTTTGTAAGACTATGCAGAAAAATTAATATGCTGTAGCTTTCCTAAGCTTTTGATGATTTGACAAGTAAACAGAGATTTGCCTGGTAAAGTAACAGAAAATACAGATTGCACAGAACAAGGAATTAAAGCCTAACTTTACTAGCTATTCACCTGAACTTGAAGAGAGAAAGTATGTAGTATGGGTAATGCATATCTCATCATTATTCTTAAGTCACAGTTTTTCAAGACTGTGAGTACTTCCTCAGTCTTCATTTTCTAAATATCTCTAGCTGTCTCTATCTCTTCATAAGAAGATGTTTTTTACTAAGTTGCTTTTCACTGGTGTTCTGATTCTTCTTCAGTATTTCCTTGGGCATCACTCTTTCTGGCTTCCTATCTAATGAAGTATCATCAGTTCAGAAATGAGGGAAAATTACGAAATGATTAAATAGATGCATTATTTATCTGTTCATAGATTTCCTATGTACAAAGGATTCCATATAGGGGCTATCTTGTCAGTTCTAGGATTATAATGGCAGTATCACGTCCCACTTAAGAGTAATTACACATAACATTATGTTCATTTAAAAGTATAACTAGACTATGGGTTTCCTGTCATGGATGAGAAAAACAAGAATCAGCATTGGGGACTATTGTGTTGTACAGAGGATCACTCTAACTGAACCAGAGGGCTCCTACAGCTTCATTCCTTTCTGACTTTGTTTAAGTGAAAGAAAAAAAAAAGAAAAGCATTGAAAAATTTGAAGCTTCTATTGTTCTTTGAGTCGCAAAGGTCCTGACTGATGTTGGAAAATGCTATGCCATATTCAAAGTCTGAAAAAAATAATCAGTTTTAAAAAAAATCAGTTATTCTGGTCTTCTGGTCATTTTTGGAACTTCTTTGGTGATTGTTCACTGTTTATATATTATGCTTTTTTTTATGTTAAAGAGAGTCTAGTTATGTGAGAGAGAGGCAGACTGACCCTTGCCCTTGGCAGTGCACCCTTTGGAGTGAGGTGGGATGTGTCTGCTCCCTGAATGCAAGGACATTAACTCAGCTTGGAGAAACTTGTTGACTCACTGGGGGATCAATAGCCAGAAGGCTTTTTTAGCTAGTCAAAGTCATTTGTCATTCCTCTGTCCAGTGCATGTCATCTGGTTTGGCTTTTCCAGACAACTCAGACAGGAGTCCCTATGAATTCCTGCCATTGCTAGGAAGAATGCACCTTCCTCGTTGTGAGAAACTGGACTGTTCTGAATGGCATCTGTATTAATTGGGTCTCAGCCTGCAGGCTGATTTACTGTGCTGTTTCCAGAGATTTTGTAAAGTCTTCCATAGTCTCCAGTGCTTCCTTCTGTTTTTCTGGCTTTCATTGCAGGTTGTGGTAGGGAATTTACTTTATTTTTTCCTATCTATAATCAAATTCTACTGCAATCAAAGCATGGTTAACTGGCTTCAAGACCAGGTCTACATCAAGCCACATCCTCTCTCAGATATGATTTCTGCCTTTTGGGCTTTTCCTTTGTCACACTCTTTCCCTTTTCCTGTTTGAGCAGCACATCTCTCAGGGCCTTGCTGGTATAAGTAACCACATTTTTTGTGCCCTTCCAAAACAATGTGATCTTACCAGAAAGACCACTTGCCTTATGTCCAGCTCAGCACTGCCATTTCAAACATGCTGAAGGTCTCCTGGCAAGGATCAATACTAAGATTGTGACCTCTTTGATATTTCTGGGATCATCATCTATGAGGCAACAAGATCTTTTTTGAGTTCCTTTATCCCTTCATGCCAAGGTAGCCTTGCCACCTATTTCAACTTTCCCTATATGCTTTTGGGAAATGTACATCTGAGTTACTCCTGACAAGACAAAAAGGCTTGCAGTTAAATCACAGACCAAAGGAACACAAATCTACTTCTGTCACTCACTTCCTCTGCACTAATCAGTACAACTACAGAAGTATTTTAAACCATTAGAGAAACTGAACAGGAAAAAAAAGGTAAAACAAATCCCATTGATTGATGGAAGTTGTTATATCTCATCTACTGGCACTGGTGAGGTTGCACCTGTAAAACTATGCTCAGTTTGGTGGCCCCTCACCCCCAAATTCAAGAGAGATGTGAAGAAGGGAATGGGGGTCCAGCACAAAGCCATAAAGGTGGTTGGGGCACATGTGAGTTGAGGCTGAGGGAGCTAGCTTTGTTGACTGCCACCAAGAGGCAGTCAAGAAGGTATCTAGGAACAACCCACAACTACTTGAAGGGCAGTTACAGAGATGACAGAGCCAAACTCTTCTCTGCAGTGGCAGGTGAGACAACAATGGCTGCAAATTGGAAGCATGGGAGGTCCCAGCTGGACATCTGGAGAAGCTTCCTCACTGGGAGGTGGTGCAGCACTGACACAGGCTGCCCAGGGGGTCCTGGAGCTACCTCCGTTAGGTGCTTTAGAGACTTGGTGAGACATGGCCACAGCTGACCTGACCTGCTGGTGTTGGTGAGAGCCCTGCTTTGAGTAGCAGGCTGGACTAGATGACCTCGAGGATTCACTTCCAACCAACTTTGATAAGCTTCTCTGATCCTGTAAATAACAGGGTGATAATCTTTAGATGTAGTTAACACTGTAATACAATAGCAAAATCTTTTCAGAAGACTTGAATAACAGCTCAATTAGCTCAGCATGTAAATGTTCAGTGGTGTTCAAACTGGAAGAAGATTACAGAAAAATGTCTTTATCATATTTACAGGAGCATATTTGTCATCTGTTACTATGAACATTTTCCTAGCTGCTTATAAATCTTTCGTATTAAGTTTTAACTAATTAGAAGTCATTGCACATCCTGCTCTTTCGTTATGGAATTTCATATTCGTTCCTCATTTTCTTTTGATCTGTTGTCTTTGTAAGGGAAATTTATCTATTCTATTTTGAAATATGGAGATTTCATTCCTCAGTTTTGTTTTGGTAGTTGATCAACTCATTATTAAATTCATCAGGCTGCTCCAAATTATCAGATGTATTATCATGCTGCTTTTTAAATTGTTAAATAATTTTCTGTTTCATGACATATTTAATAACAATTTTTCATAATGCTTAAATATTGGTAAATTATTTTCAATTTCCAGTATTTTTTCTTATTCTTAATTAGCAGCTTTTTCAATGAGAGTTATAATTTCTTAATCCAATAGAACATATGGTATAATGCTATCATGGACATTCATTTTTATATTCTAATGTTTGCACTGTATACTTCCATTGGCTTTCCATTTCAAAATGAGACACCTTAACACGTATAAAATAAGGCAAGGTTAGTGTGGTTGTAAAGACATTCTGATGGTTGGTGTTTATTTCTATAAATCAAGGCTTTTCTGAAGGTATTTTATACAGAAAATATCTTCAGTTTACAAAGCTTGCTATTTCTTTGGTATCATTTAGCAGGAAGAGCTCACTTGTTTTAAGTTATATGGGCTAACAGGGTTCTGCGGTGCATATTTAGCCCATGTTTAGCATTTTAGGTATAGTTTAGCTTTTTAAAGCCTGTAAGTCTTGCTCTCCTGTCACAACTTCTTTCAGCACATGCTCTCACTTGAAAATTATATGTTTTGTACTTATTTTTGCTTCATGATGTATCAATACTACATGGTATAATAATAATAATTCCTCTCTCTTATGGGGAATATATTTGTATTAAAAAATAGAATTCATAAGCTGAGCCAAAGCCACACACAAGTCATGTATATAGAAACTGGATGTTATAATTGCCTTTTATAGAATTGCTTAATCTCTTCAGGGTATCAGACAATAGATAAATAGATGTTCTTATATTTCTAAGAAGTTTGTAGGGATTAGAGTCAATTTCCCTGCTCTCAAATTGCTCAGTCAAAAGTTAGGTGATAATTTGTAGCCTTTTTATTTTACAGTTGACTTAGCTCACTATTTCATACTGATATGTTTTATTCATACTGTGTATACCCCAGTTTTTAATTTCAGCATTATAATAACTTGGAAGATTTTGAGAGAATTTCTTTCTTTAGAAGCATAAAACTGTATAAAAGGTTGATAATATACTTGTATGGTCTAATTAGTTTTGACAAATCCTAATTAGAACAGACCTAAGAAAAAAAACACTCATGAAAGAGCTCATTACTGTTTTATTAGTGTATTGTAAGACTGTGGAAAAGGGGATGAGGACTCATATGCCTGCAAACTGTCAAACGCACTGCTCTGTGAATGACAAGAAAAGTGAAAAACAAACTGGATGTCTGATTTAAGTAGTTCTGAGCAAATTTCTTGTTCTGATATC
Organism: Balaeniceps rex; assembly: GCA_013401315.1. Lineage (NCBI taxonomy): Eukaryota > Metazoa > Chordata > Aves > Pelecaniformes > Balaenicipitidae > Balaeniceps > Balaeniceps rex. The sequence continues at coordinate 76,763 of VYZW01009437.1, read as the reverse complement.
ACAGTGCTGCAGAAGGTGTTGTTTACTGAATGTGAAAATGAGTACTTGACTTGAATTTCATTTATGGAAAGGCTACTTTCCACTGAACTGGTGAAGTGAGATAGGACAATATTGCAATTTTCTCACTTTCTGTTATGTTTGCACAATGTGAATGACATCACATGATTCTGGACACTGATGGCACAGCTGTCTTGTGTTTTACCGAAAATGAAAAATACAATAGCCTTGAACCTTGTTTATGTCAACAAAACTGAGGTCTCATAAAGTAACACATAACTTGTCTGCACTCAGTCACCTCCCCTGAGAGCCGTATCCATCAGGCTGTATCCCTGAGTTTAAGAGAGCCCTGTGCTTTTAACCCACAGAGCAGTACTAATGGGAACACTATACGCATGACTCCAGGACTGAAATGTGGGGTGCTTATCAGTTCCACAGGTTCCTCCTATATTAACATTTCTGTTTTTCTTTTTTCTCCAGTTAATTTCTACTCTTTCCACCTCTGATCATCTTTCCTCTAAACCACCTGCTGTCCACTTAATTTCTCCAACTAATCAGAAAGTAGTGTGTGGTACCATGGTTAACCCGAATCAAGCCTCTTCGCTGGAAGACTCCCGTAACAACTGGCAGTCAGCAACCGGGTTTTCTAAGCAAGATTCATCTCTCCACTTTCAGTCTGCTTCCCATAGTTCACCCTGCTCCATGTCTAAAATATCTTCTTCTGCATCAAATAGTTGTTACTCCACTCCTCGATTGTATGAGAACCTACAAACACCAAGTCTCTATACCCCTGTCTGTGTTTGCAATATGGGAGACTTTACTACATCCTCTGTTCCAGCAAAGAGCCCAAGCATTTCTCCTGATCCTCCACGTTCAGCTGAAATTCAAGGATCTTCAGCTCAGCCTTTATCCCCGAGTTCTTCCAAAAGATTGAATGCTTTATCTCCCGGCCCTGTACATATAATAACACACTCATTATCTCCTAGCCCTAAACCTTTGTCTCCACCCTCTCTTTATGGCTCTTCTTCAACCATATGTAGTATAAATGAGCCTTGCACACAAATGTCATCTAGAGGAAATTTAGCAAAGTCAGGAGTCAGATCCCCTCTGCCAACCAGACTGACCCTCTTAACAGCTATTTTGAGATCAGGCTCTTCTCAGCGGAGACCGCTTTCCCCCGCTTCTTGTCCCACATTTTCTCCTGGCTCCCTTGGTTCCTCAACACTTGCAATAGATCAAAAGTCCAAAACAACTCCTCCGACCCCCAAGAAATCTGTTTCAAGCCCTCCTATAAGGCCAGATTCTCCCAGCAGAGAGGAATATTGGCTTTCAGGATGTGCTCGGCATCTGCCTTTACCCTCCCAGCCTCATCCCACTCCTAGGGTGAGGTCCCTTTCTCCTAAAAAGCACCTTCCAGTCAGAACACTTTCTCCAGACTCCCAAAGTCCTCTGTCATCCCCCGTCTCCTCCCATAGAAAATCAGTTGCCGTTCCAGGTTTGCAGTCTACACTGCCTCCTCCTTGCTCCCTAGCACCCTCTTCCCTTGCACATCCTACCTCTTCTTCTCCAGAAGGGCTGCGGTACGCTGCCTCCAGGTCCTGGGCACCTCAGAAGTCTCAGAGAGTACACACTTACTCACCCATCTTTACCTGTCGGTCATATCCTTTGCTTTCTTCTACGAGTCATAGTGGCATATTCTCCCCCACCCTAGAAAAATACTCATCTCCTTCCCCAAGTCCTTTGCATTCAGCTTCTAGATCTAAATCAGATTCATCCCAAACGTCTGTTCAGCAGATGAGTGTCTCCTCTCCTGCCCCTTCAAGTGTCTCAAAGCAGTGGTCTCTCTCACAGCCTTATTCTACTCCACCGTTTCCACAAAATGGTAATATTAATTCCCATCCACTGCAGCTTAATTCTTCATTGGTGCACACAAATTATAGGTCTAATTCCTCCTCTCCAAGACCTGAGCAATCTGCCACCTCACTGGTGTTAAAGTGCAGATCTCCTGTCTCAGACAAGTCACCAGGCACACTGCCATCAAGACCCAGAGAGCTGACTTCACCTCAGTCTTTTTCCCTGTCTCCTGACCATGAAAACATCAAACCCAAGGTACTCTTGGTGCATGCTTATTTTCTAATAGTTCTTTGTGCCTGTAGGAAAAATCACATCTGTGTTGCACAATGCTCGTTAAATAAATGAGCTGTGGAAAAAAAGTTTAAAAAGGAACTGGTTTTGTATTGATAGTGAAGATAGCAAAGACTAAATCTTACCATACCTAATTGCTAGCAATGTGTTCCGTATTATAGGGGAAGATGCTGTAGAAATCCTTTAGCATAAAAATAAAATACTTTATTCATGAGTGGGAGGAGATACTACTGAAGATGGGTTTGTGTCCAGTGGCTCTGATATGCCTTTGATGCACTTATATTTGAAGCTCACTTAAAACACTGGTGTGTCAAAAATAAACCATAAAACATGTTCTATACACCCCATGCTAGCGTAAATCCACATTTTTCCCACTGAAAATAATAGAAGTATGGTGATCTATAGGTGCAGGGCTGAGCTAGAAGCAGCTTAATCTAGTTGATGTGAACTGGCTGTTCCAATGACAACCGTTTCCCAAGCACCTTATCCCGCCTGTCCTTCCCACTCCCCAGGAAGCTGTACTCATCCCAGCCATTCTGTGCCTCTCTGGAATCAGCCAAGAGGCACGGCTGAGCTCAGCCTGAGCAAGGACTATGGGGGCCAAGAGCCAGAGAGGGAAGACAAGGACAGTCTCCTGCTTCTTCCCTTTCTTTGGTGCTTCTCTCATCTTGTGCTAGACAGAGGGCAGGGGAAAAAAAAAACAAGCTTCTTACAACATGGGCTACTGCAAATACAGAAGTCTCATGCTCGACGGATCAGCCATGCTCCCGCTGTTTGTCATCCACCCAAAGGCGGGAGAGTCCCAGCAGAGTGAGAATAAGCAATGATGGCAATTGCTGCAGGAGGGCTTGGGAACCAGTCACACTCTAAACCTAAAGATAAATCACAAGAATGGGAAGGGGAAGGAAAGGAAAGCTGATCAAAAAACATGCAGCAGGTAGGTAAAACAAAAGGAACAGCTATGCAAAAAGGAAGAGCTGGTGGCAGAAGACATCAGAGCTGCAGAAGGCTTTCCAGCCTCTTTTATCTTATCTCTGCACTCTGTGTTTCCTTTGTGCCTCCTCCTGCTGATATGTGAGCTCTGTCCATCACAGAAAGGCTATCATAGTTTATTGATTTATTTGTTCACAGCACAAAATTACAGCCCGGTCTGTCAGATCAAGTTGTGT
>VYZW01009437.1:35083-68810 GCA_013401315.1 Balaeniceps rex | reverse complement strand
TCTGACATTTCTGTGGGGGATATTGCAGAATGTAAACTCTGGGAACTAACTGCTCAGAATTATAATTCCAACCATTTTTCAGGGCCAGCCACTTTCCACNAAAATTAATTTAACATCCCAAATACGCAAATTTGACCAGCTGTATTGTTAAACTGTGAGAATGGCCCTGGCCATTGCGCTGGCCTCTGTTAACTACCATTCTCCTAAACAACTTCCCTGAGCACTTCAACAGTTAGCGCGGGCCAGGGGTCTGTTCCCAGTACATAGTTTGGGGTAACAAACTGTAGGGTAGGATGATAGATCCAAAGAGCAGTGTTTAGTGCATTTATTTACTACCAAAGACACACCCAACAAAGGCTGGATTGTATAGTCCTTATTTAGACAATGCAACTTTGGAAGTCAATTGAAAATTTATATTTTGCATGAAGGGTTAGAAGTACCCACCAATGTCTATTTTTTAAAAATTTTTCCCAAATTAGTTTTGCACAAAAGAATAGCCCACTAAGTTTAACAAAAATTTTCTATGATGAGCAATGAGCTAAATGTCTTATATACTTAAATACATGCTTAATCACTCTGACATCCAGTTTATAGCTTTATCAGAAAAATCTTTCTGTTCAGGACCTAGTCCAGGAACTTAGCCTCTGATTAATTTCTGTAAGATTAAGCATTCCTAACTACACATTTAAATATGTATTCACATACACAGCTCAGTTGATTTCACTAGAAGTTTGCAGAGCCTAAAGACATTGGAGAGGGTGGACTTAACTGGGTAAAAATTTTGAAGATGATAATTTTGTCGTTGAAATATTACTGATTGTGTTCTAGTAGTTATTCATTAACTGCTATAAGTAAGATTTTTTTTTCCAAAAAAAGGGACATTCCTTTCTTTTCCAATGCTCTTTTAATCTTGAATGGTTTTTTTTAATCATTTGCATAAAACTTGATCCTTCCCTTACTTAAATCTTGAAGGCACTAATGCAGGTTGTGTCTGCTTTAGCATGCAGTGTGGTCCAATAGAAATGGCTCTATAGAGGAAAATAGCTGATGCAGGGGATCCTACACTCCTACAGAATGTATTTTGGGAGGGTTTTGTTTGGGCAGAGTGCCTGTTCGTGGCTGGAACCATTTGGTGGACTCCTGAAGTGCCACTTCATGGTTGACTTCATCTGAAAGGCATCCAGTTTGTGCATTCTAAGACTGCACCACTCTGCAAACCAAGCCAGGTTAGGTGACTTTGAGCAGGGTATTCACTCTAAGAGCACACTCCTCATGTGAACTAGTGTGTTAATGTCAGCCATCTGATTGCACTTTTTCAGAAAAAAAGGGGATTCCTTTTGATGGTCTCGCTGATGCTCTCCAGCAGCATTGACTCATAACCCACGTGTTACTTACCCCCAGTACATAAAACTGAATTGTACAATCTAATGCAGGTATCTGTAGAAAAAGTAATGACTCAAAAGATACCTGTGTTTATATAGACTTTTGGGTATCCATCACTTTATTGAAAATGCTAGCCTTGGTGTATCCTGCAGCAGCGAAAGAACAGTCATGTAAAACTAATAAGAAATCAGTTTTCTGCTACAGGATTCGCCTTCAGGAAGGAGTCATGGCACACACAGGCCCCATTGTACCAAGCCCTAATATCCAAGCATTCTCCTTGAAAATACTGGGGAGGGAACCGGGAAGGAACTCATGCTACATTGTAGCTCAATGACAGTAATTATGTTGCTCCCATTTTATGCAATGCGTTTTATGCACTGGATTGAAAAGAGAGAGATTCAAGACAATAAGATTTTAACTACATAAGTGATGTTTTATTAACATTAAAATAATGGTTATGTGGAGAAGAAGTTTTCAAGTGGCTTTTTTTTTTTTTAGCAAGGAAGGCAGGCACGTAATACCTGCAAGGCACAGATATTACTGAGCTGAATTCATGATTAGGAATACATCATCTGCCTAAAGTGCTAAAAAAGTGTTTTGCTATGCAATTGAACTGAAAATGCATATTCTCAGAAGTCAACGTTTTCCACTGTGTGAGTAATTATATTGCTTAATTTGAGTGGTGAAGAGAAATAAGATTAGTCAGAACTGTGATGTGGGTGATCCTAGTAACAATTCATATGCAGTATTAATTAGATCCCATGACAGAAAACTGCCATTGGTATATCATGTAAGGTACAGTGCTTTGCCTGCCTCTGAATCTCCTCCTTGTGTCTAACTGTCTTTCTCAAGACAATTTTTTTTTATGTGTCTGTAGATGCTTTAATTTCAGCCAGCATTTTTCAATTTCTTATGAAACCATTAGGCTATAATCTTCTTAATGTTTTTTCTAGAAGATGTTCTTCTTATCCTCCAGTACTCTTACTCAAAGCGAGTTGTTCAAATCTGTGCTCATTAGCATATAAGAAAAGGCTTATCGACTGTATATGTGTATACTTTGGTAACCCAGAAGTGGCTTAATCTCATCAAATCTCATAATGGGCATGCTTTTCACCTGTTTGAGTTCGTATGAACCTGATGTTCCTCACATCACCTGCGCTCTGCTCAGAAAAAGCCCAATCCAGGATATCTCTTGGAAGATTGGGCTGTAACATCCTTCACAGACAGAAGAGCAAAAACTTGTTTTTAAGGGACTTATCCTCAGCATGGTCAAGCTCTGTCAGGGAGCAGCAAGAGCAAGCTGCTCCACAGGGAAGGTGAACCGGGAGCCAGGGTGACAGCAAGGCTGGCAGGACAGTGTCCTCACCAGCAAGGGCACAGCTCCACAGTGACTGAGCAAGGAGAGCAGCGATGGTGATAATGAGGTGGTGGTAACTATGGTCAGTCAGCAGTGTCATCATAGCCACACAGATTCATAGCGATGAGGCAGGTCCACAGATTGTGATAATGAACTCTTCAGCCCAGCAGATGATAGGATCCACTGGCTAGAAGAGGAAGGCAGACAAGTTTAATGTAGGCATAAGGCAAAAGTTTAACAGAAAGAATTAATTAACCATTAGAAAAAATTTCTGGAGACTAAAATGGGCTCTTTATCACAGAAATTGAAAAATCAAGACAGGACACTTTTCTGGCGCTTCATACAGTAATTGCAGGCAGTTCTGTGGTTTAAAGAAAAGGTCAGACTAGGTGATCGCTGTGGTTCCTTCTGGCCTTATTAATGTTGAGACAGTGAGTCACCCCTCTACTGACACTCACTCTTGTATAGCTTCTAATATAGATGTGATCACAGTCTAATTCAAAATTCCATTCCTAATCAGATAGTATTTAAAAAGTAATGCATCTATTATTCAGAGATTGTATTTATCAAATATTTATAAAAATATCTTTCAGTCAAAATAGACAGTGATGAAGAGCTTATTCCAGGGAGCCATAGAAACATTCTTAATTTTAAGTAGACAATCCCTTAAACCAGATCCTACTTCACCTTCAGAATTATGTCAAATTTGAGATATAAGCCAAAAACTGTTGGATGCCCTGGAATTGCAACCCAAAAAGTCTTCTCTTAACAATTCAGTGGTCTTTGGTCTACAGCAAGGCCTATGCAAGGGAATTTGGGTTTGCTGTGTTTGTCCAGATACACACCCCCTCTGCATGCTGTTTGGGGTGAACTTCCTTTATCTGGGCATGATTTGGATGGGAAGGAAACCTGGGCTTACAGAGTTGTGGGGGGAGAGGCTTTGCAAATGTTCTGCTCAGACTTCCCCCAATCCGAACTGTGGTGAAACCAGGGTGATGGGGTGTGCCATCATCCTGTGCACACCTGCTTCACAGTCAAGGCTTATCCCACACTTACCAAGTCTTCTGAAAAGCACTAGGCATAACTGTGTATGGATGGAAGAGGTGCAAATGAAAACACTGTTGTCTTATCTGGCTTGTATTTATCAACTAATTTACAAGTAGAGAACTATAATTTCAATTTTAAATAAATGTAGAAAAAATCTTCTGTCTTAAAGAATAAATATTTTAGGTTATTGATTTTGTCTGTTTATGGCTGTTCTTCATGTTTTCTCTTGTCACAATGTAATCTGGCTAACTTCAAGAGAGTCTAAAACAGTCTTTCCATATGATGTTACACTTCTAGGAAAACTCCAAAGACCTAGTAATTGCATCCCATCACCTACACAGCAGACTGCCAGCAGTGCAGTATATTCTCCTTGTGGAGGAAAAAAAGAAAAAAGAAAAGCATTTTCCTCCTCATGCAGAAGGAAAAAGAGGGTGGTTTTTTTTTCATGAAAAGAAAGAAATGCAACTGAGGAAATATGGCAGTAATCTGCTACAATGGAGACCCAGCTTTAAGTTCTTGTCTTGAAGGAACTCTTACCTATTGTATTATCAAACACCCATTGGTATAGGGACTGATCATGGCAAATGCGGATTCAAGTCGCTCCTTGAAATCATACAGCAGGAACTTGGAAGCCAGTTTTTCCCACTCTCAGATGGTAGACCTAACTGCTGGACAATTGGCTATTATCAAGCATGTCAGGACGTTTCTGGACCTGGAAAGCATTTCTGACAACGCTTTTTTGAGAGTATATTGATTAAAAAAATTTTAGTTTTCCCCAAGTACTTCTGGTGTGCACTTACTAGGTGAATTTCTTGCATCCAGATTACGTGTTCATGTCAAAATGTTTCTCAAGGCTAGTGATAAATACCTAGTAGTAAGAAAGAAAGGAAATAATTTGTGCGGTCGTAGAGTGATAAAGGACCTAGTTCGTCTGTAATAATAACCAAGCATGACAATGTAGGAGCAGGCTATGAGCTCCCTCTTTCTTTCAAAGGCCTTGCAGCTTTTAGTATTAATTATTTTATAAGAGGAAAAGTAGTCAAGTCTTTTCAGTATCATCTCCTAGGATCTTCAAGGAAAAGTTAAAAGAACTCATAGGATGTGAAGTTCCTTTACACAGAGGGATTTTTTTGCAAGTGCTGAGGGCTTAGGAAAAGATATTGATGGAAAAAATACGCAAGAGAAATAAAAGAAGAGGAAACTTCTTGGCTGTTGCTCAGCCCAGGGTTTTCACAATACAGTAAGAAGGAAGCTGTGTCAGATCCAGGTTACAATATTCATTTTTTCTCTTACTATTGATGTGGTTCATTGGTGGATGAAACAATGTTCTATACTTCCTATAGGTTGCCAAGAGCTTTCATTCTTCTAACAAAATATTGGAGATCCTGTTTGGATCATTTACCAGTATCCTTTCAGCTCTGATATAGCTTTAGCAATCAAATAGCTTGGAGGAAAGAGAAGGGAATTTGTGTAGTCATCACTGACGTCAATGGCATATATGCATCACACCCACAAAGTTGCCCTTTTCAAGGAAAAAATTAGTGGTTCAACAACTGGTTATTTCATCTGAATGTTTAAATTCTGTCACAAATACATTTTCATTCTCTAAATTGCACCCTTTTAAATTGTGGTCCCACTATTGTTTTTCATATATAATAAAAAAATTTAAATGCCTAGATAAGAATGTTCCACTTTTAATATTGTCAGACCATCAGCATGGGAAGTGAAGCTTGAATAGTGTGGATAGCACTAATCAACAGTACTGTAGATAGCACTGGTGCTTTAAATTAATCATAACATTATTGTATGATAACTCCAGTAATGAGTTTAGAAACGCTAGTCATACTTTTTTAATCTCACATTTTTCTCTATGCTGAAACGTGAAAAAAATAATGTGCTGCTGGAAAAAAAATTGAGTTGTATTTTGAAAAGCTAACGACAGATTAAACAGAACCTTTTTTCTTTGTAGAGGTGATAAGGATGCCTAAAATCTAGTTCTCTTTGTTTCTTCTCTTTCTTTGGAGCACTCAGGCTGTTCAAATAAAAAAAAGGAAAAAAAAAAAAAGAGATAGAACAGTGAAAGAAATTAGATGGATCACTTTGAAGATTAAAATTTTCCTTCCCCAAAGGCTCAAAAAGGAGAACAGTGCAGCTTTCTCTAGCATGGCTCCTGCATGATGGCTGTATCTCAGGGGGACTGTGGAGCACGCAGACCTTGGTGCTGTGCTCACCTGAGTTCTTTAGTCAATGAAGGCTCCAGAATGTAAAGATATTTGGGTACCCAATTTCTACTGAAACTGATGGCTGTTTGGTACTTAAATTATCCAGAGTCTTGGTTCTGGACAGAGACTTGTGGATGTGGCTGTAGTTCGTCTAGAAAGATTCCTCAGGATCTTCTGGGTAGTTGTTTCTTACTCTTGATTGTGTTCATGCTCTCCTACTGCTCTGGTGAAGTGCATATGAAACAGAAACGTGTATTTTTTCTTAACATTTACTTTATTATGTTCGTTACCCTGCTGGTTTCTTGGGGGTTTTGAGAAGCTTAGCAATTTCTCCATTCTGTACCTGTGACTGATTAAAATTTGTTGTTTTTCCTAACTCACATTCAGACTCATCATCTCTCTCCAACAGGCTGCTTTGGCAATCCTAGCCCTAATAGGTACTGGAATGACTCTTCTACTTCATTTTATCATTTCATTTTATGTTTACCAAGAGGATGTAATCTCGACTGAAGCTGAACTGGGGACACAGTACTCAACTGTAGTGCTGAGCCCTCTTTAGCTGAACCTTTCTCTTCTACAGGACTGTCTGTTGATCTGAGAATTTAGCTGGGTAGCAGTGATAAGACAGCAGAGATGAGAAAGACTGCTTATCTTTTCATCTTCTGTCTTGGGATAAGATTACATTAATTTCTGTATGTCAAAAATAATCAATCTTTTATGTTTTTCCTTTTGAACTACAACTACTTTAAGGCCAACAGGTTTGTCTAGAGCTGGAGGGGAGGGAAGAAATCTGTTTGGAAAGAAACTACCCTTCATTCTTTTCTTACTGTACTCTCTCATAGAAGACATGGTGTTCCATAAATGTACTTCTGTGCAGGACCATTTGTGGATGCTATTAAAATAATATCAAAAGTAAATTGTCATTAACTTTTCAGTTACACATAAGTAGATGTATGCCACCAGTAGCTGGACAAGGAAAGAAAAAAAAATTGTACTCAGCAAAATTAAACTCAGAAATAATTACTTAAGTATATGCTTATTCTCTTTTTTTTTAAAGATTCCGCCATTTTCCTCCCAGCTCCACATATGTCTTCTGTGACTGGAGCCCTCACACCCACCTCACTGGCGTCAGTCTGTTCCCACAGAATCCCACATGCATAAAAAAGTGTTTTACTGGAATGCTCTTTTTTCTCTTATTATCACTTATTTTTTTCAATTAGCTAGCAAAATGAAACTTCAGTAAAACATAATGTGTTAAACAAAAAATCCACAAACCCTCCCAGGTAGTCCAGCTTCACACGTCAGCAGGCTTCCAGAGTAATTTTTGGTCTTGGCACAGAGTCTATTAGAAAATCACTTCAAAGCAAAAATGGGTGATGGCTGTGAGAGTGTGCCTCAGACTCTGGACAAAGATGAAAAGGGAACTGAGCACTGGAGTTTGGCTTTTGAGGGTGTTTTGTGATTTTCCTGATAAAGTGGAGGAATCAGCAAACTGATTTCCACTGTTCTCAATCCTGCTCCAACTACGGCTGTAGGAAAACAGGAGGTATATCCAAGCACAATAATCTTGTGTTTTGTTTTGGAGAGATTGCGTACCTGCTTAGTGTGATATCACGTATGTATATCACATATTTTGCTTTATACTTTTCTGATTTCAGATTAAAATCCAAAAAAGTCGATCACTGTTTTTGTTGCAACGTGGAATCACCATCCTCTTTAAACAGGAGGCACTTTTTAAAGAAAATGTCTACTGCAGGAAAAGACAGGGCCTCCTGCATGCTTGGATCCCTGCCTTGTCTGCCTGCTTACAGTCAGTGGCTTTCCCCCAATGGTGCATGGCAGGCAGCCCCCGACCCCTCTGTGGCACATGGCGCACATTTACCACATTGCATTTACATTGTGAAGGAGGGGGGCATTGTCGAAAGAGAAGACAATTTAAACTGGTAGTTTCTGATCTCTGAAAGTAGAGACAATTCACCTAGCTTGAATACTCTCTCTCCCTCTCTGCACTCCCCCCCTCTAATTCAGAATCAGAAGCTGGTAACCTGAAGAATCTTACTAGGCCTGTAATTTCTTCTTTTTCCATCTTTCCATGGTGAAACAGAAAGTACCACCTTTGGAAACACAGTCTTGCAAAAAGTGTATGTTTGCTTGGTTTTTAAAATTTTGAACTCAGTATCACACCAAAATCTTTTGAATTGCAGGCATTAGAAGAGCCGACCAAGACTGCCAGTGTGACTGAAGGCACTGCTTTGGACACCCATTCAGAGGTAGTGTTGTCACATGTCTTTCAAATCTCTATTTAAAAACAAAAAGCAAAGGTTAACTGAGTGATCCATCCTCCTTTTTCAGATGTGCTCCCCTGCCCAGCTCAGACAACAAACAGAAGAGCTATGTGCTGTCATTGATCAAGTCCTGCAGGACCCGTTGACTATGGTAACCCATCAGTATGTGGGATTGACTTTTCCTCTTCCTTTCCTTTTGTCTCTTGTCATTAATAAGTCTGTTCTCTGTTGAAAATAATTTTCCAGCGCCACTGTGAGTCTTCTCCAGGTTTTCTGCAGATGAGCACGGAGTCAGATGTTGGCAAGGTAGGTGAATAAGCCTACCCACACACCGAGGGCTCTTTCCAGGTAGATATCAAGGCATACAAAATCACAATAGAGCCTATGGCAACAGAAAGCTGCAGGTGGGAGGTGCAACATCAGTAGAAGTGTCTGGTGGATTAAAAGGCATGGAAGGACAGAACTGTAGCCCTGGAGTCAGTGCAGTCTTTGTTGCAGGATGCTTTCCTGAAGTCAGAAGGAGTTATATTATGAAAGAGAAACTGTTTATTAAGGCTTCAGAGGCTAGGATCCACAACGAAGAAATCCTTCATATGTTGCCCTCCGTATTGCAGGGTCTCTGACCATCTCCCAGATTTCATCCCATCTATGTGTCCTTATTACAGAGGAGCCAATGTTTCTAGCTTCAATGATTGGAAACATCTTTCAGAACATTTTTTTTTTCATGTTCATTATCATTTTCAAATAATGGGATAATTAAATGAATAAGTAGACTCACTCTTAAGTGCTGATTTCCCTTTAACTCTGGCCCCTCACAAGAGGGGGATGTCTGCTATATCCATTTACCCTGGATAACTCAGAAACAGGTAATGAGAAGCAGGGATAACTTTCTATACTGGTGTTAAACTTCTGGTTTCACTAAGTTATATTGATATGCCTTCTGGGTTCAGAAGTATGACTAACCAAGGGAAGAGGGTCCTGTACTCAGTTTGCCCCAGGTAAATTTAAGTTGGTCATGGTAGCTATAGGAAAGTGAAAATGGCAGAAATCCAACTGGAAATGGGAGGAAGGGGATTTTTGGCAGAGGAACACATCAAAAAGTTAAAGCATTCAAAATATCCTGAACAATGTCCAGTCCACCATGCAAAAATAAGGCACAGAAACAACATTCCTGAGTGCCTATATTCAATATACACTTCAAATTTAATTTTAATTTTTGAAATTACTTCTGTCAGCCAGCACACAGTGGTGTATCGGGCTTCAGGCAGCTGAAAGACAGAAACACGATAGTAGTCAAAGAAGCAGGCAGAGACTGTTATTGAGGGAATGTTTTCCAATGCCTGCGCTGAATCCAAAGTGGTTAAAATGCTGCCACCAAGTTGAGCTATAGCGTCCAAAACCTACTTCCTTGGGCAATTGAGAATCGAGCCTTGACCAAATGGAAGGCATCTGTTAGCAGTCATTAAACCAAATAAAGGGGGCAAAAAGTGAGTTTAACAGGATGCAGCATAGGGACCAAGCTAAATGTTGTGAGGACCTCAGAATGAGAGAGCAAAGTGCTTAAACTGAGGGTAAAAGAGAGTCATAGACAAAAAGGAAAAAAGAGTGTATGTTGTAATTAAATGCCTTAGACATAGCATGGATTAGTCAGATGAAAGCAAGTTCTTGCAAATCACACGGAAAGGTGCTGTTTCAGGTTATTCTGTGAGCAAATGTAACTTAAATTTCATGGAGCAACCACACCTATGGCTATCTACTAACAAGCATTTTGTTGTGAGAGTTCTCAGAGACAATTTCAATGCCATCCTCAATAGAGTGGGATCAATGTTTTTGAGCAGTAAAAATGAAACAGAATTTTCTACAATAAACATACCAAGCAAAACTGTAATGTACTTTATTCTCATGTATCACTTGAATCTTTCTGGAAAACTGATTTTTTCTTGAATTTGAGTAATTAATAATTTGTCACAATGATGAAAATCTCTTTGAGTTACTCCTCAGAGTAACTCTTTGCTCTTAATATATCTATGTATTTTGTTCAAGGTGTCAACAACACTGCAGAGAGCAGCTGGGCGTGAAACCAGATATGTAAGTACTTTTATAATTACTCTACATTTTGCATGCAGAAATGTCTGATTTCTCTGCTCTTGCTGCAATACTGGGTGAGTCTGCACAGGCATCTACTTGTGACATGAGGCGTTGACCAGTAAAGAGAAGCAAGTATGTTAGACCACTGGCAACTGAGACTTGAGATGTCTTCCCACTGCTGTAAATCCATCATGGCTGGAATCTCTTCAGTGTGGTGTCTATTGATAATTTTACCTGTGTGAATATGATGTTAAAATTAATTTCTTCACACACTTTGTTGTTGATTGCTTCAAGTGTGGGACAAAAGCTCAGCTATTTGGCAAACAGACTGTTATGTGTGCTGAAGGGTGCATTTGTTTGGACTCAGCCTGCGCTGTAGGGGACTTGCTTTGGTGGAAATCCTTTAGTTCTTGCCTGTCCATCAGAATTTGGGGTTGACACAAACTTTTCTTTCCAAGGTATAGAGCTGGCTGAAACCCCACAGTTTATCCTTAGATGAATAGAAGCTGTTTTGTCACATATACACACATTCCAACATATAAAGAAAATCTCTATATTGAGTCATCTGTTCAATTATTGAAACATTAAACCCAGTTAACATTTTAATTCTCACTAGCACACACAGTTACTGCAGGTTCCATATTTTACTTACAACTCATCTACTCATGTGGTGAGAAATCTGTTTACTATTCATCATTCAGTATTTCTATTGAACCTCAAATCAAAGCAGTGTTGGCAAAGCAATAGAGGCCTTCCAGTTTTATGCCTGGCGTACAATGCTTGACTGATCAATTCAATTTTACTTCTTGAATGTGGTGGTATGCATATTTTATTGCAATTTTTACTTGACAGATTGTTCTGGCTCATACTAATTAGAAAAGATATTGGAAGTCAGCTTTTTAGTGAAATAAAAGAGTGTATTTCAGAAGTAGTCTGTGTGAACAGAGTATATTTATGCCCAGGTTTTGGCTGGGATAGAGTTAATTTTCTTCCTAGTAGCTGGCATAGTGCTGTGTTTTGGATTTAGTATGAGAATAATGCTGATAACACACTGATGTTTTAGTTGTTCTAAGTAGTGTTTACACTAAGTCAAGGACTTTTTCAGCTTCCCATGCTCTGCCAGGTACACAGGAAGCTGGGAGGGGGCACAGCCAGGACAGCTGACCCAAACTGACCAAAGGGCTATTCCATACCATATGACATCATGCTCAGTATATAAACTGGGGGCAGCTGGCCAGGGGGCAGTGACCGCTGCTCGGGGACTGGCTGGGCATTGGTCGGCAGGTGGTGAGCAATTGCATTGTGCATCACTTGCTTTATATAATATTATTATTACTACTACTATTTTACTTTATTTTATTTCAATTATTAAACTGTTCTTATCTCAACCCACAAGTTTTCTCACTTTAGTCTTCTGATTCTCTCCCCCATGCCACTGAGGGGAGAGTGAGCGAGCGGCTCTGTGGTGCTTAGTTGCTGGCTAGTGTTAAACCACGACAATTTACTACCACTCCAGTGCAGATCTCCAGCTCCCAAAACTGTAGCTGACATATACCATAAATTCAGGCATCCAACTTACATGCTTAGGGATACAGTTAGGTTTTCTTTGCTGGGACAGAAAATCACCCTTAAAAACTCTTCCTTCCCTGTATCCCCTGGAACTTTCTAGATAAATGAAAAAAATCAATATTTAAAAATATGTTTGGGCATAATGCAGAGGATTATTGGTAGCTTTCCTATAAATTGTACAAGCATGTTGAATTTTTTGTGTGTCAGAAAACAGACCGTGGTCTCCAGGCTGCGCTGTGGTGGCTGAACTTGGTGGGTCCAGGCTCTCCTGGACTCTGCCATCACCACAGGCTGCAGCATTCTCCTGAGGAATGAGCTAGGTGTCCCTAACAGCCCCCATATGTCACAGCTCTTTCCCCCTCTCTTGCTCTGCTTCCTTGGTGGAAAATACAAAGGCTATTTCTGTCCCAGGTAATAAGCCAGGTGGTGGCTTGTCCTCTGGGCCTTAGGGATATGGCACACTGAGGTGGTTTTCCATAGAGTTGTCTTCTCCTTCCACTTCCCACCCCTCAAAGTGAGCTCCCCAGCCCAGCACAAGACCCAGGGTGGCCTCATCCCTTCAGCTCACCAAGAGCAGCATGCTCCATGCTACCACGCAGACCACGATGGAGAACTGTCTGGAAGAGTGGTAGTTGGTGTGGACCAAAGCATGCAAGGGAGGGTGCTAACCATTAACTGGAAAGGACCTGTTCCTGAGCCTCTGTGTGTGCTGACTTTTGCTCACTAGAGGAGATATAGTCCAGGGGCCGACATTTCTTCATAGTAGGTACAAGATGTCTGTTTTGAAACAAGGTGCCTACTTTGAGACAATCTAACAGTCTCTCTGGTAGAAATCAGGAACTGAGTATTGTACGGACACTTGTTATCATAATATCAAATTGTGAGTTCCCCCGGGAGGTCTGTGGTGTCTCATGTGAGCTGTTTTAGAGTAATGATTTTCAGCCACTCTTTTTTTGCAAATCATTTTTTCTTTTAGAGCAGGCTTTTAGGTTATGCAACTGAATTAATTTTTCTAGAAAGAATTAAAATGGTAATTTAGTAATATAATTTTCTTATTCTTTTTGTATTCATGATGTCTGATATTGAGATGCTTGTCAAAATGTTGCTTTGAGGGTGTTTTTGGTTAAAGGAACAGTTTTAATTTGTTTATAAGTCAGGGATAGGAAAACCTGTCATCATGCTAAAGTATTATTTATAAAAACACACACATATGAATGTATATGTATGCACACATGATAATATTACTAATTACTTCAATAGGTTATATGGAGTAGCAGACTATACAAATATGTTGAAATAGCCTGCCATTTAACAATTAAAATGGCATAGATTTGCCTTGGCCTCAATTACTTTTTGTCTTCTCATGCACTTCAGAACCTTTTAAGGATGTAAATGATTGTACAAATAGCAAGGGAGTGTATAAAAAATATGGAAAAATGTCTGACTTCAGTGAAATCACAGCAGTTTGTACCAGCTGACAACTAAGAACTACAGTTGTCATTTAACAGCTTTTTAAAATGTATGGTATTTGATATGATCCCATTCACCATTTTATAATAGTGCCTCTCTGTTGGCTTTAGGGACAATACTGTTGATTTGTAATAATAATATAATAATATAATAATTCTCTAAATAAATTACTTTTATGGCTATTGAGTGCCCTAATGTACATACTTAGTCATTGTGTTTCCATATAAATACTGACACCAACGAAAGCTTTCTTTACTTTCCAGTTGTAGCAAATTTATAATTTTGTCATTTAGCCCACTTACAACTATTTTAAAAATAATTTCTCATTATTAATTGGAATAACTACTTTGCATATGATGGACATCTTTGCTCTTCTTGACAGTTCTGTTGTAAAAAAACCCCCTTTTTTAAGCGTTATAGACACGACATCCAAGTGAAAAAATGAGAGAACATGAAGAGCTAAAAATGCACACAAACATGCTTTTCTTTATCTGTGGTCTGCTGTGCTTATATACATTTCGGGTAACTCCTTTGAAATGAGATTTACTCTTAATTTGCACCACTGAAGTGAGAGAACTTAATTCCAGCCCGCTTGTATCTGTAGATCATTCTGAAGTGCTTTGATGTCTTTAAGCTCACAATGAAACTGGTTGTCACACTTGGTTAATGGTATGGAAGACAGTCCCTAGTAAGTAAGTAACCACTAGTAAAAACTCTAGTTTACTCTGTCAAGGGCAGAAGATGTACTTCTTGTAGATTTAGTCCTAAATCACAGCTGTTCCTGTGTGGGTGGGAAGGTTTCCTCCACCAGTGGCTGTGTTTAGAGATGTGAGTGCTCTCAGTGAGGAGCACAGTCCTCCAACATGACTCATGGTGACGCTGTTACCACCAATGCAGGAGTAGAGCCAACAGGTCCAGGGATTGATTAAACATCTCTATTTAGTACTTGGGAGACCACATCCGGAGTTCTGTGGCCAAATCTCTGCAAGGTCTTTGTCACAGGGGAACAAAGGAAGAGCATGTTCTTCCCTCTGCAAATGTGCTGGAATCGCTTTTCTGCTCGAAATGGTGAGAGGGACATATAGTCGAATTGATAAAAAGTCAACTGTAGTGGTCCTTCTGCAGGGGGTGCAGGCTGTTGATGGCACTGACTTCTCTGCTACTACAGCTATAACATCTAACCATTGTATCTAGTACTTTTTTACCACCATACTGAACAATATTCATATTTTAGAATCTCAAGGCCTCCAAATCACACCTACATCAAGAAAGGGCACGTTATCTGTACAGAAACACTGTGGTATCCAGTGGAACTCCTACAGAGCTTGAAGGAGTTGATCGGAGGGATCAATGCACCAGAAATTCCAAATATCACAACTGTGTGGGCAAATAAGCATGTGGCACACGGCTGTTTCACATACACACACAAAGACTTTACATTCATCACATTTACCCTTGATCTGGAAAATAGGGCTTCTGCTGTTCAATGTATACTCAGAAAAAAAAAAAAAAGTAATGCTTGACTAGGATTGTTCTGGTTTTCGTAGTGTAAAGTTAGAAGGATGAGAAAGTTGGACCAAGCTCCCAATACAATTGATAGTGCTAATAACATTGATACTGCAAATTAACAGACAATGGCAGGCTCAGAAATGTCAGGATTTACATTTCAAGATTAGATCGAGCTGAAAAAGTGAAATATGGAAAAAAGTATCCCTAAAATTTTAATAACAGGCATTAATATTTGATTATACCTAGAAATAAACTGGAAATGATAATATTTTAACTTTTCTTACCAATCTCATGTCACTGCATCGGTGGTAAAAGCTTCTGTAACTAAACATACTGCTGTCCATGGATTTTTCTTCTGTCATTGCTATAATCACTATGATATTCTATGTAATACTGTATATATTTACCTTTTTTGCAGGCCAACCTTTACAAATCGGCACCTATGGTAACAGAGAGTCAGCTGGTATGTATTGCACAGCTGTGATACGCTGTTTTTCAAAATTTGCACAAGCACAAAATCTAAAACAATTATTATTTACTTTCTTACTACTTTGAAAGAAGCTGCAGTCAATGTCCTCCTACAAAGCCGCATTGCTCCTACAGAGCTGCGTCACTTTCTTCTGTGCTGAATACACACCTGTTTTAAGTAACTGTAAATCCTGACACTACCTGTAAACCCATGGACCAAGTGACAAACTAGAGAGTCTAGCTGAATCTTGAGGCATATAACAAGTATAGAGTCTACTACTGGTTCTTGGACTCTTTTAATATTCCACTTCAACAATTTTTTTTATATGCAACAATGTGCTGGCATCTATTTTCTTCTTACATGCGGATTTAAATCAAAGCTGGCTTAACTAGTGAAAAACAAGGGTAAAATCAAATAAAGAACAGGAGATTATGCATCAGATGTTCATTTTACCTCTCATCATAATTTAGTCCTGTTGGAGCCAAACTTTCTGAAGAAGAGTCAGAAGAGAGGTCATGGGGCATGTCCAAGTGACAGTGGCCACTAATGAATGCTTAGGGAAAAAATGAAACGTGGATGAGAACTTTTCCCCATCGTATTTCAGCTAATGGAATTTTAGGGACTTCCTGAATCAATTTCTTCTGTTTAGTAACCTTTGACCACTTCTTCTTTCATGATTTTTTCCAGTTACTTTTTGAATCTTGTTATACTTTGGTCTCTACAACATTCTCTAGCAATAGGTTTTAATTTTTAATTATGCATTGTGTGAAATAGTACTTTACTTCTTTGTTTTAAACCTGCTACTTGACCTCTGTTCTTGTACTGAAACAGCAAATAATTGTTTTTTCTTCACTTTCTAAATAATAATAATTATTTTCTAGGTATTAACTGTAATACCCTATCGGTCACCTCTTTTTCATACAGAAAAGTCAAAATTGCTTAGTCACTCTTTGAGAAGTATGGATATTGTTCCATATCATTGAGGATCCTTGTTGCCCTTTTCTATATCTTTTTCAGGCTTTTGTTTTTGAGATTGGGAGACTAAAACCACAAACTGCTCTTGTCTAGCTCTGAACACAGCACTTCCTATTTACATGATGACATGATAACGTTCTTTACTGTTATTTCTATTCCTTTCTTAACATTTCCTAGTAATTTATTTTGTTCATCTTATTTGTATTGAGCAGTAAGCCAACGTTTGCATAGAACTGTATGCAATAAACCCAAGATATATTTTCTGAGTAGTAAAAGCTAGTTTCTGAGCTAACTAGTTCATCACTGCATGTGTAAATTTAGGATGTAGTTTAGATTTCCCCTGTGAAATATATCAATGTTGAATTCAGTTAAGTTTCACCTGCTTTTTTGTCATTCATTCCCTCAGTATCATAAGATCTTTCTGCAACTCTTTGCACTGATACTTTGTTTTTACTCCCCTGAATGATTCGGTATTACCAGCAAACTTTGTCACCTTGCTAGCCACTCTTTTCTAGCCAATGTACATCCATAATTCAAAGCTCAGATTCCAGAGCATGTCTCTGAGGAACTCTGTGACTTCTCTCCACTGTGAAATTTAAACATTTATTCCAGCCTTTTGCTTCCAACCTTTTAACTGGTCCATAGGAAATATTCTCTTTTACTCCATAGCAATTTCATTGCCTTAGTAGACCCTTCTGACAGACTTTCACTAAAGCCTTTGGAAATCCACATGCAGCATGGATGCACATCTGCTGGACTTTACGCTCTGTGATGCAACCTCATTTTGTTATCCCTGGTCATGCATTTAGGGACCCGGTGGGAAAGCAAAACAAACAGTGAGCCTCACATAAGATGGTCTGTTGATTCTCACTTTGGTTTCATCTACCGTGTGTTCCTAGATGCTGAAAGATTCTCATATTGCTAGTTTAAACATAACTTACATCTGTCGCTATCAGCCAGCTTTCTTGCATCACTGACTCTTTAAAATAACTGTAAAAGATTTATCGGGTATGAGTGCCCTTTCAAAAGCCATTCCCTATTATTTGTCCATATGTAATCTAATTCTGTTCTTTAGTATGGTTTGCTCCTACTACTTTGCACAGCTTGAAATAACACACAGAGTGATTTGTGATTCCTGGTCCTCTTCAGGATCCTGTAGTAAAACCTGCCCCAGAGTTGCTACTTCTCATTCTTCTGGTGCTGATTATGTCTGAAATTAAATACTACAATTCATAGTGTGGCAATTTCCCACTGAAATTGCTTTACAACTTTATTTATTCCTTGCACTTTATTTGCTCATTTTATTGATTTGTTCTCAAATCTCTCTTATTGACACTGTACTCGAGACAGTTCCTCCAAATTGTTTCTTTGCCAGTGTGAGAACCTCCCTAAGTCTTCATGTGAGGAAAGCTGAAGTCAGGAACTAATTTTCAGCCTTGGTCTCCTTCTCTTCATGCACCTTTTTTATGTCTTGATTATATCTACTGGCCTCACAGACTTTTAGTTGTAAGTAAATTTAGCAAGTTTTTTTTTTTTGCAAAGTCTTCCTTGGCCTAATATCTGATATTTTTATATTATCAGCTAGATTTTCTTTTTTTTTCTTTTTTTCTTTTCCCCTCTTTTTTTTCCTTTTTTTTCTTTTTTTTTCTCTAGATTGTATTTGAACACAACTTTCTGTCTTTAGAGCCTTTTCCTCCTTATTCCTTTTTTCACCTTTTTGCACTGCTCTTTGAACATCCCAGAATTTCCTGATCTCTTAAACTCTTATAAGCTGATGCACACCTTCTCTGAAACATTACTGTCTTAAGTATTCTGGTCACTTATAACCATTTCATCCTTTTGGCAGTTCCTTTGGTTTTTTTTTAATAGCTATTTTAATTATTTAACTATATATTTCATTTCACCTGTTTTAAATAGCAATCATTACAGTGGAATTGTTGTGTGTGTTTTTTGTTCAGACAGCAATGCTGTCTCTGAGCATATTGTGATCTCTATTCATGAATGATGAGTCTTCAGTAGCAACATTTTTACATAGAAATTTTGCAGCGTTTATGATTCAACCAATTACTTCTTCTCTTGTGGACTCTCTGACTAGTTGTACCAGGGACTGATTATTTATGGTGACCAGAAATGTTGTATCTATACCTCTCAACTATGTGACTTTTATCCAAAGGACAGGTGAAGCATTGGGTATGCCACTGTGACTCTCATCAACCCATTGTCTACTCTTTTAAAAGATGACTGTGAATGTCTCGTGATAACAAAATGCAAAGCCATACCCAGCACACCAACACAAAACACAATATTGTCATTATCATTAACAATAAATTTTTTCTTTATATATCATGCAAATAAGGCAAAATTCACACAGGCCCAGTCTTGCATACCTTGGTACCATTGTTCTAGGTCTTTTTGGTTCAGATATTTTAATGCTGCATCAGTCACCCATGGTTTTTGAGTGTGCAATGGAAGGATTTATAAAAATATATTTATACACAAGAATAGTAGAAAACAAGTCATATATATTTAGACCAAATACAGAATGGCATTTCTGTATTTTGTGAACAGGTTTAAATGATAGTAACAGAAAGAACACAGTGCAGTTTCTTACATGAAAAGGATTGTGGATAGGAGTTGTAGGGACTTGAGGTGAAACAGAGGATGAGTTCAAGCATTTGAAAGGAAGAAAAATGTTAGAGAAAAATAGATAATGATCCTCATGGTCTGGTCCAGGAGTTAAAGCTGGAGTGTTTCAGTTAATATCTATACATATTTCTATGACTTATTTTGTTCTGGGGTATTTTAGATGTGACTTGGCAACTTGAAGTATTTTTTCTCTAATTAATTAATTTTGAAGCCCACATATTACTGAGGTTCTGGTATTTCCTACATTTAAAGCTATTGAGCCCAAAGCTCCATTAAATGAATTAAACCATGCTTGAGAATATGACATCTCAACAATTATGGTGTGATTTCTTTAAAGTAAAATAGTACTAAATTCAGCAACTTTTAAGATTGACAGATTGACATTGTCAGGTCATAATGACATCAAATATAGCATAGTTGTCAGGTCCAGCATAAAATCAGGGGTCATGGGTGCATCTATCCACCTAAAATGATTTCATGGCCTTTGAGAACTGATGAATGACTTCTGGTAGGCAGTGTTTGCCATGGGTCTACATCTATACTTTGTCAAGCACCAAACTGCAGGCACTGCTGAGGTGAAATGTGTCAGTTATACTGAGGAGTGGTCCATACAGAGCCATCACACAACAAAGTAGGAAATGAAAGACATTCCTGATATACCAAAGGAAAATGTGGGTGAAGGGAACTTAAATGTGCTGAAAGAGTTTCCTAAAGAAAGGGAAGGAAGCAGAGAGGGAAGCAGAGAGCAGCATCAGTGCTAAGGGCTTGCCCTTAGCCCCCTTCTTGCCACCAGCCTGGGCAATGAGCAGCGCCTGGGCAAACCTGCCTTGTCCCTTTTCCCCAGAACAGCAGCAGAGGCGAGTGCCTTTTTCACACTACTCTTACTGTGGGCCTGTCCCTTTTCTCCAGCTGTTGAGAAAAAGACTCATCCCTGTACTGATTTTAGCTTTGGTTTAGTTTAGCACAGTCAGTGGAAAGCACGATACAGTATAGTCCTGAACATCTTGCTGAAAATTCAGCTGTTTCTTGAAACGCAAATATTTCAGTATGAACAAAAATAAAGACAACCCGAATTTCAACCAGGTGACTGTCCTTGTTCTCTGTGCTCTGGTGCAAGACCTGCTGCTGCTTCAGCATGGAGGTGGAGAAAATAATTATCCTTCCTTCCTAAGCTTTTCAAAGTGATGTGAATTATTTACTACTTAGCCAGAGAAAGAGGAAATCCTTTTAACCACAGCTACGTGCCTTCACACCTTAGAATGTACTAAGGGAGAACTTCCTTGTAGACTGACACACCGCCTGGAATGTTTTATTGCATTTTTGCAAATGTAAGGCCTCTGCAAGGGAAAATAAAAATAAACTAATATGTTCAATAACATATTTCCCTTTGCGAAGACTAAGTTGTGGCAGAAAAGAAACAGAAGGGGAATATTTTACGGTGATACACCGTTCAACTAGACAGTGTCTATGTTTGTATTGTTAGGGCAAAAACCAGCTTTTTGCTGACAGTGGAAACTGCAGTACTCCTTCACGACAAGGGAGCCAGTTTCTCAATGTCTGAAAGCAGGTGCTCTCAACAGTTTAGAGGCTCCTCAGGTGACTCTGGCTTCTCAGTGCTGACAGAAGATGACTGCATTGTCTGGGACATGCTGCATTGCATACTTGCCCCATCTGCCTCAGGGTCCCTTTCCCCAAAACTAATGAGTAAGGACTGGGAATGGTTCCTCTCCATGAGGGAATTCTTTGCTTGTCCCATTTGAAGCAGAAGGCTTCAAAGACTGCAAGAGGCTATTTGTACAGAAGAGTTTGATATAAAGGCTATGCAGGCAGATGGATTCGGTGCTTGCTATTTGTCAAGTCAGATGGACTCAGAGCAGAAAGGAAAGAAAGAGGGCAGCTAACTCTCTTATCCAAGCCTAGCTCTCCTGTTTTGTTGTATATTTTTCTCTGATCATGTCTTATTTTTGTTAATCATTTGTCTGGTTGTCACAGAGGCAGGCTGCTTCAAAACAGCAGTGTATCGAAAACATATTAAAAAGCCAATTCCTTGTTAAACGTTAAGAGGCAACTTTCTTGTTTACAGGAAAGCTGTTTGGGTGTCCAGAATGGTTTAATGTCTGTGTAGTGACACAAAGCGCTGCAAGGAGGGAGTGCAGTCATTGCTAGCTATCAAAGAACGGTCTGGCTCTACATTCTTCGCGGATCTCTGAATACTCTGGATAAGGAGAAGTGACAGTGACTCGGATAGGAGAAACATGGGACTCAGAGGATTTTAGGCCTCTGCTGAGAGGAACGGGATTGCAGCTGGGACCTTAGCAGTTTCAGCAAGATGTCGGGGAGAACCAGTGTCATAATAACAGAAGAAAAAATTAGAGGTGAACATGCCCATACACCTGCCGTCAAGAAGTTCAGTCTTCTGGCTTTTGGGGCAAATATCACACATGGCTCATTTTCATACAACCAAAATACCTTCTATGCCTGAAGAAGGGTGGCCATGTCCATACTTCCTATCAAGAGACACCCTGGCCCATCGTATCGTCCTATTTCTGAGTGTGTGCTTGCTGACCTGGGTCAAAACCATGCCAGGGAGCACTCCGGCACCGAATCAGTAGAACTGATTATGGGTCAGCTCTGGAGCTTGTGTCTTGCCCTTGTGTAATTTGCTGATAGGGTTGTAGCCATATGATGGCAGCCCACTGCAACCATAACAGCCTTTACCATTTTTCAGTGCTGTTGCAGGAACACCAACACTTTCCTTGGCAAAACTAAGTCTTAGCTCATTTCTCAGCAGTGTCAGTTGTGCCACCCGCTATCAAAGTAGCAGTTCAAGTTTTTAGTTTTGGATGAAAGATTTTATATAGTTCATCAGGGAGCTAATAAAGTATTTCAAATTCTGGTTGCTGGCTGATATCTGCCATTCTGTTAGCAGAGTAAGACATAAACATATGATTCAGTCAGCCCTTGAGTGTGTGACGTTTAGAAAATGCTTCCTTAAAAGTATTTCTACAGCGTGCTTTCGGAAGAGGTTTCCTACATAGGGAGAGTAGCTTATGCTTGATGATTTCAGGTACCTCAGTGGGCTTTTAATTGCATGGTTACATGGTGTGGAAGAGTGCTAGAAGGCCACAGGTCCTTTGTCTGCATAATGATGACTTGATAACAATTGTAGCTTTCTTTTTATTTTTGTATTTACCTTTGTGTTGAAAGCCAGGAGTCTTTCACTTTTACAAACTCTTCTCAGAAATTTTGGAGGGGAAAATAATTCTTTTATGGTGAATCCTACAGAGAAATAGTCATGAACTATGGACTGTAAGTTCATTAAATGAGCACTGTATCTTTCACTAAGTTGACCTTAATGAAAAAGTTTAAGTTTTTAATGCAACTTGGCAGTCATTACTCTTTTAAATAGTTAATATCATCTTATGGCTTATTTTTTGCTTTCAGTTGAATATGTTCCTTCTTCTTTGATGAGGCAGATGAAAGGACCCCAACCTGTGGAAAGGAGGGAAGGGATAAAACACAAAGCTAAGGGAAGATGTTTTGCTGCCTGGCGTGTTGTGCTCCTCCCGCCTCTGCCGCCTTCCACTCAGCCCCTGGGCATTGCTCTGTGCGTTCCGAGGGCAGAGGCAGAGGCACAAGATACAGGGACATCTCCTGCCTCCTGCACCCTCCCCCTCTGATTGGCACCCCTCTTGCCCTGTCCTTGCTGGACGCCTGCAGATCCATAACTGAGTTTACATGATACATCCAGCAATCTCAGCTGCATCATTTTAAGCTTACTTTCCTAGTAAGCTGCTCTTTTTTCTGGACAGACTGCTTAGGTGTATTGCTCTTGTAAATAGGCAGATGGTGTTACTAAATGTACGTAGTCTAAATCTTAAAAATAAATCTAGTGGTGAATCAAGTTTCTTCTCTGCATTTTTATACCCTGCTGGGTAATGAGGATGGGGAGCTGTGACAGTACCTATTTCTCAGTCCCAGCTGGGCAAGCTGCCCCTCTGGGCTACAACCACAGAAGGAGCTCAGCAGCAGTCCTGTTGTTATCTATATCAGTTGTGACAAAGACCACACATTTTCTATGCAGTAGCGTAACAGAGAAGAATATAAATGAATTATTGAAAAGTTTAAATTTAATCACAGCCCCCCCAAGGACTTCAGTATTTACCAAGTTCCAGTGAGAATGTACACTTTTTTCTTCCTTTTCTTTGCTTAGTGAACAAGTTGTCTATTTTAAAATTATCCCCTAGCCTCCATTTAGAGTTTATGCCACAATCCATCATGTCAGACTTTACTGTAAGAATTCTGAAAATCACAGATGTACTAAATTGACAAGTTAAATACCAGTTTTTTGGTTGGCTGGTAGCTAACCAAGACTTTTTTTCTTGATTAAATAATCCGATTTGTCTGAAATGAGGGGTATCACACATCCGTGCTGACTAAATTCTCTAAAATTGCACTTTTCCAAGTGAACTTTTAAAGATACTGTCAAAATCCAGCATGCAATCACTGGTATTATTCCCCAGAAAGACTTTCCCCTAATACATTGCTGCCTGGGTGTAGGTTAACAGCATCAGATGTTGCCCTTCCTTTTTTTCACAGTTACTGTTTTGAGGAGCCCAGAACAGAATTTGCAGCATGAAAGCAGACGTCTGGCTGTGCATAAACTGTGACTTGATGAACTCAACAAGAAGCAGCTGAACAGCTAGCCAAAATACCCAGCAAAAACCACAAACAATAGTTTGACAGCCCAGAATCTATTTTTGTGTCAGTAACAAACAGATGTCAGTGATGAGGTTCTGTGCATAAAGACAGCTCTTGCCATTTTTGTCTGCAATTTGTATTAAAAGTAGGCCAGGCAGCATGACACCTGAATAATTTTGGTGGTGAAATATGTTATTGATAAAATTTTAGAAAAATTTAGTCACTACAGCTTCATTGGAATTGACTTGTCTAACAAATATTCCGTAAATTTTAAAGAATTTTGTTTTATTTTTCTTCCATCTCTTTTCTCCTGGGTGTGCTATGGGTCAAGACAAAACCTGGTGTCATTCGTCCCGTGCTGGTGAAAGGAAAGAGTGCACAGCAAAAGGAGGAGCCCTATCAACCCAATCCTTTTAAAAAGTACCTTGAAGAAATCAGTGATCAAGATATTGAGAAGGTAACTCTTTGAAGGATTTTGTAGCCTCAGCTAGTTTCCTCAAAGATGAGGAATAATCTTAGATCCTTATTTTGTCCTGGTCTCTTGTTTTTTGCAAAGTTAGATGATTCCCTGAGGGGCACTTGGCTCCTGGAGGAGAGTCTTCAGGCTGGAGATGGGCAGCTGGGCTTTCTACAGGGACATTTTTTGCGGTGATTTAAAAACCTGTGTGTTGAGGAGGAGGTCTTTTAATGATGTCCATAGGAAACACTATACAAAAGAAAGTGGATATCCTGTGCTTGCCTGTGAAGCAGGTGTCTGGATCAGATCTACCAGAAAGCACTTCCTCCATTTGGGGTCCAGACCCAAATCCTCTCTAAAGAGAAATGAGGACAGCAAGGACTGGGCAAGGTTCACTCTTTCCTCTCCAAGGGAGACTGCGGAAGAGCCCCAGCGAGTTTCCGTGTCGCTCCCCAGTGCGTTGCTCCCCCAGGTCTGTATTCCGGTTCCTCCACAGCTTGAGGGAACTACTTTTCTACTGCACATGAAGTGCATTAACAGGCAGCCCATGGGGCAGCAAAAGTGCTGTCTTCTCCCACAGACCTCTGTATAAAGCCATAGGATGACTTTGCATACATCTTGAACTTTGCTGACCTGTATGAGGCATTATCTCAGAGAAACCCCAGATAAACAATTCTGTCAGCCTTTTCTTGTGCATTTGTGTGCATTATTCTGAATTAAACCTTAACTGCAATGCATAATCTGAATGACCCTGTAGGAGCTTATTATTAACCTTTCTGGTATGTTCTGAATGTTCCATCTGGAGGGTAGTAAAAAGAAGACAGTAGTCCTCTTGCCTATTTGAATTTCTCTTACTTCTATGACTCTCTAGTCACTTTAGAGAGAGACTTCAGCAATGGCAGTCCTCTCTTCTTCCTTTTATAACTGAATTTTTTAAGATTTTCATTTTAGTTCTTTTCATTCCTCCCCATAGCTCTGACTTGCTGTAGGACATTCCTGGCATTTCTCAAGAGTACTGCAGCATTACAAGCAGAGAAAGATTTATTTGTAGCATCAGTGGGTTCCAGCGACATGTATGGCTGGCATCAGAAGGTTTCTTATTCTACAGATTTCTATAGAATGTGGAGTTTCTGTAAAATATAAGAAAACATGAATACAAATGATTATTTACAATTTGTCTCTGAACTGCTGAGGTTGACAATAAATATTTGACTTCAGAGACTATGTGTGAGTTCATAGTGAGTTTTTCATGCTTTAATTTACCGAAAACCTTCTGATGCCCAGGCACTGTGCTGCCATTCAGCTGGGATGAAAGAGGAGGAGAGCTCGCTGGGAGCTGCTGCCAAAGAACTTCTGGTCTAGGCCACCTTAGCAGGACCTCTTTGCAAAGGCAGGGGCAGCTCGTGCCTCCTTTTCATCAGGGCTGGGCACTGATTCTGCTGGCTATAGTTTTTCTGATGGAGGAATGATGCAATCACCAAACTTTGTATCTTCAGGCAAATACAAGCCTGGGGTTATTGCCATACTCAGAAGCTTTCTGACATTTAAAGCTAATTGTGAAAACAAATCAATTTACACCTTATAAGTTACTTATGGTACATATTACTGAAGTACTGAGGATGTCATAAGTCCATGAATAAATGTGGTTGTTATAACAAAAAGCCAAAATTATTTTAAATAAAAGCTATGAATTAAAATGAACTAAACAAATAGTGCACTGACTTTGATAGATGGAAAAGTTAATTTCACAATGAATATGTTCAGTTTTGCTTCCTTTATTTAAAAGAACAATTACATATGCTTTTAAGTACTGATAAATGAGCATCCAATCTAAATGATTCTATGATACTATGATTTTTATCCTAACCTAAGAAATACTTCAGGTTGCTGTAAAATACTTGTTATTTTGGGAAGTCCTCTATTAAGACATCTTTGTTCTGAAAAAGGAACTACTTAGGCTTGTATTCAGATGGATTCATTGACTTAACAGGAACTGGTTTTGTTTGTGTGAGAAATGGTTATATGATTCTGGTGTTGATCTGATATAATAATTAGTACCATAATAGCCAGATCTAGGGAAAACACTAAAGCACGTGCTTACATCACAGCACATGCTTACAATTTCAGCTATTGCCTCTCAGAGTAGGTTTATGGTGCTGATATAAGTCCCTTGTGTGTGGAGACTTGGGTGCCCACATGAGGGTGTTCACAACCTTAGAGCATCTCTGAAACTCTCCCGAGGGGTTTTAGTGCCTGTAAGAGGGCTGCAGCACTGCCTGTGAAACTGGGCTCTTTGCCCAGACAACAGTTTGAAACTTGCAGTGTTGGTCTCTAACCACGGGGTTGTTAGCCTATAAGGACACTCATTCTCCCTCTTCACCTGCTCTCAGGAGTTAGCATTTTTGGCCGCACAGAGGCTGGCTTCTAAAGAGTGGGAGGTGTTCCCGCCAATATTGCCCTGAAATCAGGTAAATTGACTGCTTTCATGGGATATGAGAGCTGTGGATTAAAACTAGGAGATTAGCAGCTAGGCTCTCTGCGGAAGAGTCAGTGCTCGTCCACTTGTCCTCGAATAAGAACTTAGCAGGCATCCAGTGCGGCTGAGGGTAAAACTGCTCATACTGTTACTGATTTTCCCTGGCCTTCTTTGGAGATTTTCCCAGTCCTGCTAGGAGGTTCAGCTCTTACTCTCTTTCTGTTCTCTCCCTCTCTGCATTTTTTTTTCCTTTCTTTCTAATGCCATTGCCAACAACACCCTCCCTAGGTGACGTTGCTGCCCCTCTTTCACTCAGCCCGTCTTGACAGGACAGACCCTTTCAGGCTGCAGCTTTGAGGATGGCACAGACTAGATGAGGCTCCAGATGGCATCAGCTTTATTAACTTCTCTCTTTTGATTTTTCTTAGATGTCCACAGTACCTCCCCTTCTGGTCAAACCTCACAGTGTGACACTGAGCACTGGTGACTATCTGGGTGACATTCAGTGTGGGACATAATGATGCAGCCAGCCCTAACTACTGACCTTCAGCTTCATGGCCCTGTGTTGAACACACAGTTTTTTGCATAACAGAAAGTAGCTTGTTTGCTTTTCACTTCATTAAGAAACGTCTCCATGTAGAAAAGGCCATTTCCCTTGTAAAAAAATAGTAATTTTTGCTTTAACAGGCAGCTGTTCTCATGCAGATAATCAGTAATGGATGGAGACAAAAAGAGATTTCTAAATTAGTAAAGATCGACTGGAAAGGATGTAGCTCAGCTCACAGATAGCTCTTTTTATCTGTGTTCTGGGTATGCTGTATAAAGATTGACACTGGTGTGCCAATAAAATTTATAAACCAGCGAAAAATCCCCTTTTATTTTGGCTTTTTCTCATATTAGCTTATTCTGCCTTCTTTTTTTTTTTTTTTCCTGAGGACATATACAACTTGTAGCACTGGCTATTCGGTGGATATCCCCCCATCAAACACTTGTTACAGACAGAGTGTAGTATTTCTGAGGTTCCAATCTGACACTATTAAGCTTCCCACATTTTTAGATGCACTTACTGGAGGTGGTAATTTCCCCATCATGAGAAAGAATATTTTTTCCTCTTTCTTAGTACATTTCAGTAATGTTTCAGGAATTTTGTAAGTATGCTCCTATTTGTTAAAAAAAGCACCATAAAATATACTGGAAGTATACGTAACTCGTGAGCAGCACTGATGTGATGGCTTCATGAAAATTTTCATTTCGAACTGGGGAAACAGAATCTTTTTTTGGGAAAAATTAGGGAATTTTCTTACATAATCATATGAAAACAACTCATAATGAATGTTAGAGAATTCATGCACTTGCAAATACTTATTAACAAGAATGTACACAGGCTCCTTTGTCATTAAAAAAAAATAAACCACCTTGGGCAATGGAAGAGCAAGATAAGGATGAACTAAAGAGATCTTAGTTACACTTGGCATGAAGCTGTGAGGCCAGTTTGCCAAGGTTTATCATTAATAGAAGTAGGGCTGGTGCCTCTGAGGAGGAGCAGCAGGAGGCAAGGTCAGTGTGAAGTGACTGCTGCCTGGTCCCCTTTCAGCTGCTCTCGCCGCTGCCGGGCCCTGATCCGCTCATTTGCTCATGCTCACTCTTTCGGTGGGTGATACATTAGCTTCTGCTGGAACTAATCACAGCTCTTGTCACAAATTTTCTGGGTCTTGAGCTCAAAGGCACAGTGTGCAGGGGAGTTTCTCGTCTAGACTCAACCAGCCAAGCGAGTGAGAATTCGGGATGTATTGTGTCACCAGCCTTGACAAAACCTAAGCACGAGATTTGTGCCAAAAGCTGGGTATGCTACTTGACTCTACCCCAAATCTTTTAAAGATTTTTTTTTAAAGGATTTTATCCTTTATGTGAAAAAGCACATACGTATTTGTTTTTTTTTAACCAGAAAGACTATTAACCGCTGACAACTTGCAGTAGTGAAATAGATTGTGCACCTTCACTGGTTTAACTCTTAAATGGCTGAAAAGGCTTGTTAGAGTCTTGTTAAAAATCCTGAAGTGCTTCTGCTAGTACATAGATAAGGCAGACTTTCTTTTGTACCTCTCAGACACTGTTTTCAAATCGGTT
Organism: Balaeniceps rex; assembly: GCA_013401315.1. Lineage (NCBI taxonomy): Eukaryota > Metazoa > Chordata > Aves > Pelecaniformes > Balaenicipitidae > Balaeniceps > Balaeniceps rex. The sequence continues at coordinate 40,029 of VYZW01009437.1, read as the reverse complement.
TTGCTTCCAATCCACCCTCTCAGAAAATGGCCCAAAATGTGGCCATTTTATCCTAGCAAAGATCCTTCTGGACTTTCCTTTTCTGTCACTTGAGCATCAGTTGAGCTGCAGGAGGGAGATGCCCTGGACCCCAGTCAAAGCATAACTGGTTTAATGGGACATCTACAGCAGGTTTTTGTGTGTGTACTTTCATGCTGATGAAAGTGCTTAGTGTAGAGCAATTGTATTGGCACGAATGTAGAGTATCTTTCCTAGTTAACCATCAAGCCCTATGAAATGTAAAAAACATGCAAGACAAGCACTTTGCTTTCTGTCCAAAGCTTCTTTTTTTCATCCATTAATCTGTTTCTGTTTACTTTTCTTTTTTTCATAGGAGACTGCTCTCCTACACCCTCTGTATCCAACTAAACTGATCCCTCCAACTAAGTCCCCTTTGCGTCCTCCATCCATCTCCCTTGCTGACTGTCTAAACCCTGGACCTTTCAGCCATTTGTCTTCCATCATGTGTGATGTTCACGAGAATCCTTATAGCCCTTACAGTCACAACTCTTTGTACAATAAGGTGAGCGTCAAGTGTGGTGTGATTCAAGAGCTTTGTCAGGCTTTTATCCTTTTAATTCTAGGCAGAATTCAGCTGAATCATTAGGATTCAGTGTTGGCAGGTGCTCTGGGAGATGCATCTCAGATGAGCCTCTCTCCAGTGTCCCTGGGGATATTACTGCTTTTCCTTCCCTCAGCACAGCTCCAGACCAGCTAGGACAGGGTTCCCACCACTCTTCATTCAAGCTATTTGTTCTTTAAAGGAGGAATAATCTATTTCATCCCTCATGCTCAGATTACTTTTAACATTTACCCATGTTAAAATAATGGGCTATTTCTTTTTTCTTGGGCACCGAGGGAAGGGAGACTAACCTGAGAGCAATACAGGCTTTTCCAGTGGCTTTATCTGTCATCCTGACAAGCAGTTATCTCTTGCCAATGAAAGGGAATCACACCCTTGCTGACATTTGCATCTTTGAAACAGCAGTGAAGAAGTTAGACAAAATCTCTGTAGTCCAAGGTGTGTGTGTGACAGGGCTGGCTTATGAGCTTTGTAAGGTGAAAACTGGGCCCTATGTCTTAACTGAAGTCTTTTCAAAGAACAGCCGGCACGAGGTATTTACAATACCTCAAGAGAACCCCTGTCTGGTGTTTTCTAACAGCATCAGTTGTGGAATTCCACAGAAGTTGCTGTTTGGACCCCTCAGATGCATCCTTCCCATATCCTCTTCTCTCTAACACAGAATCTGGCTGCAAATGCTCAAACCTTGACACCAGGAGAGATAATCCAACTCCGAGATGTACAGTGTGCTTTATTTGGGATGCAAGAGGTTCAACCACAGGCATTAGGTGCTGTTTCTTTAAGTTATGTCATGGTTTCCTCATCAGGGGAAGCACTAGGGTGAGATACGCATTACTAGTTTTAGGCACATTGGGAGCCAAGACTGTTTTGGAGAGAAGTATCACCTCTGCAGAGAATGTATGTTGCTCAGTCATCAGACTCTGAAGAAATGTCTGGAAACTAAAACTAAAACCAGTCTTCCATTCTGTCTTTGAGGCATACTGAACAAAATCACCTTTTCACATCTGCTAGGCAGGGTTTTGTTCTGTTTCAATTTTTATTAAACTGGGCTGACATGTTTATTTAGGCAGTAATGATTTTACGATCAAGTATTTTTTGACAAGTTTCCTGGTTCATTGTAGGGCATTCACATGAACAAACAAACAATTCATATGACCACCAAAGCCAGTTTTTATAATGAAAATGGGTATTTGCTGTTGCTAATGAAAACACTGCTAGAAACTCAGAAATTTGTATAGGAAGGCAAATAAGACAAGGAAAAGTTGGCTGAAGATAATTAAGATAGTGTAACTTTTTGGTATATCATGTTAGCTGTTTTCTCAAACAGAGATATTCTTGCTGAATAATTGCTGAAATAAGGAAATTTTGCTGCTGCTCTGACTTCCCATAGCACTGTGCACCCAAAACTCTTCTCTTGAATGCAGAGATCATATGACAGCCCAGCCTGTGTATTTGCATTCCACCCATATGGTGATGACTATGAAGCCTCTTCACGCACAATTTTTTATCTCAAGGAACTTTTGTCATTCCAAGCAACCTTTGTGAGCTTTGCAAACTGATAAATGCAGCCACACCTCTCTGATGCTAACAGGTTCTTCCTGTAAAATGTAAATATGAGAGCTACATCTCCTCTTTGATTTCTTCCATTTCCCTGTATAACATAAATTTGCTCTCTTACTTGGGTCATTTTTTAATGTCCGCTGTTAGCAGAGGTATTTCACATGTTTTTTCTGTAAGCTTCATGCATCTATAAACAGCTTTTATTTTATTTTTATATTTTATATATTTTTATATATTATGTATATTTCATATATTCTTATTTCCATATTGAACTCTGACTCTCTATTTAAGTCTGTGACTTTCCAGGGTTGAGCAGCATCATCCATAGCCCAGAATTCACTGAAGAATGCTGTATTCTATCAAAGAAAAGCTCAGAGGGTCATTTAATTTTACTTCAAATACTTCTGCAGCAGCATTTTTAATGGTTATGTCATCAGGGAGCTAATTGGGAGGGCTGTGTTTTAGATGAGGCCCTAGTACTGACCTGATGTGACAATTTAAGCAAAAAAGTTCACACATTTGGGGTTCTGGTTGACTTCCCACTGCCATTCCTCTCATCATGTAAGTGAAATAGGCTCCTGACTTTGGTCAAGACCACAAGCAATGATAACGTTTGTGTTTCTCCAAATGCATCCCTTAATTTAGTTAATGTAGCAAGTTCTCTCTTCCATCCCATAAGATCTAGCGAAAACCTATGGGAATCTATAATGTTAACCATGGTAGGTACAAAAAAGTCAATAATTAGATCTTCTGAAGCAGGATTGGTGAGAATGACAAAGATTTTTGAGATTAATATCTTTTTTGAGACTTCTTTGGAGAATTTTCAGTATGTCTCAATTTACCATTGACTGTTTCCTAGTGTTTAAAATAATTTTAATTTTTCAATTATTTGCAATAATTTTAAAGTCTCAGCCAACGAAGATAACTGATATAAAATGAGACAACTCAGTTGTCACCGTAGGTAAGATTTTTAAGCATTACTGGTAGCTCTAGTAAATACCTTTAGTAAAATATATTATATTTCTGAACTGATGTCACTCTCTAGGTAGGTGTGGCCCAATACTTGGGAAAGTATAATCAGATGTCAATACAGGGTGAGGTTAATTCAAATAGAGGGTTTTTTACACAAGAAGTAAATATTCACCCTTACAATATTTCTTTTTTAATATTTTTGGTTTGGTCTATAGTATTAACATTATCATACTGATAACCAAAGGAAGATTAATTTCAATCTTATTCACATGATCAATATTTAACATATGAGTCAATATATGTTGATAAAAATCCTGACAATATTTGCCTATTATTTCTTGCAATAACCCTGTATTCTGTGCCACCCAACTACTGTCTGAGCTATTAATGTTTTTAAATAGAAATTATTTAATTTATTGTCATAAATAATTGAAGTAACAGAAAACACAGTATAGCAGACACAGTATCAGCTGTTGAAATTTCAAACTGTTAGACCTGTTCCTGTAGCAACATCCTGACACCATGGGAATTTCTTTCCATTCTGTACTAAACCTGGACTGTCAATCTCTGTAAATTCCCTGGAGTTCCCCCTCTCCACTCCTCATCCCTTGGGATAAGGGATAATACACACTGTGACTCACTTGCTGTCCCTCCAGCCATCCAGTCAGCACATGGTCAGTGTCCACAAGGTCAACTTATATGTCACTTTTGTAACTATGTTGTATTTTGCTTCATCTTCCACCAGAGGGCAAAACTCACTGCCATAAATCCTTACAATCATTTAAAATATGTTGTAAATACACTATTGAGAACGGACAGGATGTGCCAGTGAATGGAGTTGCTACTCTTCACCCGCAATTTCATTAAAAAATTACCTTAAACAAGTGTTCCCTCAGAAATGGGAAATGGGATATGGGAAAAAACAGAATGATCACCTGTGTTAGATTAGGGAGGCTGGATACGGTGAGCTCCTAAAACCAGTATCATTTCATTTGTTGGGTCAGGGCATAAGAAGATAACAGCTGTCTCTATCTGAAATGCTTTACTGAAAGGACACTGTGGTGTTGTTTAGGCAGACTGGACCCAGTGCCAGGTTGTTTTTGTTTAAAGCTCAATGAAGTACCTGAATCTTTATAGCTGATGGAATTACACAGATGAAGCTGAAAGATAGACCTGGCAGGTTTTGTAGATTATAACTGTTCAGAGTGATGAAATCCATAAGCTGTGCCCCAAATCATTTCACAATGTGGTTTTAGCTTTGCTGGGAGGAGGCAGAGGGAACGAAGGTATTGTGTCTGTCCTTCTGCTTGGAGAAGAGCAGAGAAGACTCCCTCCTCTCATCTGTGCACAGGCTGCTTCTGAAATAAAAATGTTGCCCATTCAAGTGAGCTGATTCTGTTTTCATTGGTCTTATCATCTCCCTTGTCATCTCCTTCCCTACTCTGCTCCCCAGGCACCAGGAGCTGCTGATCTTATTTACACTCCTTAGTCTTGAATAATTACACAAGTTGAACTTTTTATTATAAAAAAAGTTCCTTTCCCTTTTAATTGGAATAAAACAGCTCAGGAAGTTGGACTTGAGCGCAACTATTGCAGTGATGGAGAGCCTGATGTAACATTTAGCTCTGTGGTTAACTCCGAAGAGTGCTTCTGCTGCGAATCCCTCCAGCCTTTGACGGAGGACTGTGTAGGGTGGAAGAGCACAAATCTGCACCTGGAGTACTGTGTCCAGTTCTGGTCCCTGCAATTCAAAAAAGATGCAGACAGACTGGAGAGGGTCCAAAGGAGGGCC